>NW_019775802.1:670591-706065 GCF_001039355.2 Lingula anatina
AACGCAGGAGTTGAAAGGTATTTAAGCCCCCCTCCTGCTTCTTAACACAGCTCTCTCTCTCTCTTTCTCTCTCTCTCTCTCTCTCTCTCTCTCACACACACACACAAACACACACACACACACACACACACACACACTTTTTATCACTGATCTTTCAATATGTTTTCTGCTTTAATTCCTTTTCTTATTTTTTAAAAATTTCTATACGAGTTTCTACATTTTAAAACGGAAGATAAAAGATGTGGGGCATTTAACAGATACACTGTATGTCTAGGAGACAATTTTTTGTTACAGATCATTGTAAAATATGGAAAAAAAGAAAGTATCAATAATATTAACGTAAAAAATTTACTGTCCCGATTTGCCGTTTTCTCCCAAATGTAACTGATACCACATGAGTAGGGAAGTCATTACAGAAAGCAAACGCAGGAGTTGAAAGGCATCCAACGCCCCATCCCTCCTGCTTCTTCACACATCTCTCTTTCTCTCTCTAATCCTTCAATAGGTTTTCTGCTTTATTTCCTTTACTTATTTTTCCTTCCTCTACAAGATCATATATTTTTTTAAAAGAAAAAGTTGTGGGACATTTAACAAATACACTGTGCNCCGCCCTGGTAGAGGGTAGGCCTACCCATATGCCACGTACTGTTGCTTAAAAGTCACAAAGCTTAGTAACTTAAAAATCTTGGATATAATAACGCTTAAATTAAATTGGTAGGGCCTATATTGGGTGTATCATAATAAGATACTTAATACTAAAGTGAATCAAGTTCTAGAAAAGGTTCACGTATCATTAAATTAAAAGCAAAATCCCTCTCCTTGCTAATTCTAGTATTGTTGATGTTCTACTGCTGCGCCATCTATTACTTTCCTGATTTGCCTGTGTCCTGATTTGCCGTTTCCGCCATTTTCTGACCTGGATTGCCGGTTTCTCCTAAAGCGAGTCTGCGTCCTCTCAAAACTTCTGCACCACAGACCTATGTTTGAAAAACAAAACAACTGGCATCGATGTACAATGCTAGCACAAGATGGGCTTCTTAAATATAGTTCCCACATTGACCGTAAGCATCCCCTCACTAGGTATGCAGTTTTAACACAGTCTAAAAGCAGAATAAATTTTGAATATCAGTTACATTCTTTTTGTTCCTCGGTAACTGCATTATCCACTCAGCGAATCAGTTTTGATACTGTAGTTGACCTGTTAGTATCTTTTTTCCTTTATATATTTAAAATTCATTTGAGTAAGATGAATATTTTGGTAATTATCAGTGTAAAGAAACCTGCTGGGCTCGTTGAACATTGTAATAGTTATTTAAGCCCTGATACTGGAATCTACCTGGATAAGGCTATTACCTGTATGTAAAGTAGGCCTATGCAACCCAAGTTAACCCAGGTGAGCTTTAACCAAAATCTGACCACTGCTCTACCCGTGTAGCTTTTGGTTATAGCCGCAGTTATGCAAATGAATCAATACTACAAATGAATCAATACTACAAGTCAAATAAATGTGATTGGTTTATCTGTCCCTGCATAACCTCTGCAACGCAGCATTTACTTAACCATGATTATTTGATATGTCATTATAAACTGTTGCATAACCATTGCGTTAGGTCATCTTACACGTCTAGTACCTTCAGGTACCGTAGCGTACCTCAGAATATTTTGTTTCTAATCAATGACCCCCACTTGGCAAAATGATGCAACAGTTTTGAATGTTTTGATAAGGAATATGTAATTAAGGTCCACTGACCGCTAGTACATGTGGTTTATTACAAATTTATACTTCAATTTTGTTTGCTGTTTTAGAGGTCCTTGATATAAGAAGAGGGTAGGCCTACCAGTCACGAAGTCTGTCAACTTTTTTACTTTTGCACTTAAGTCCACTTTCTAACATTTTTTAGTTTTTCAGCTGGTTTTACGTTTTAATCTCATCATAAAATTCCGTTTTCACAGCGTTTTAAGTTAGGGCTATGTCTTAACATGTAATTATCCTTTACATTAGGTCTATTAATTTTAGTGTCTCACTTTCAATCGATTTTTTCTAAGGTCTTAGATTCTCTTTATTTTTATGAAAACAGCAATGAAATGCATGTTAAGTGCGGTTTTAAAATTATTATTATTATTATTATTATTATTATTATTATTATTAAAAACTAGAATTCTTTTAGTAAATTGTCGAACTATTATTTTTGAATAGAGACATTGATCAAGGTCAGTACATACATGTAACTGAATTTAGGGAAATATCGCTACTGGATTAACTGGTACGAGTTGGAGGTAGCTAATACTCCATAAGTAGGCCTACCTTATATATTTTATGCTATACTTAAAAGATAACATCTTAATTTCCTTTAAAGTCCCCATAAGTAAAACGATGTGCAAGTAATGCAGCATATACTCTGTAAAATAAGTTTATGTATCTGGCTTATTTCACAACGTACAGTATTAGTGCAAAGTCAGACCATCTTTAAAAAGTTCGTGAAATCGTCAGTGTCATTATTTGAGATATGTCAACAGAAATTAATAACAAAAAATTACAAAGAGATTTCTTTTATGTCAGCAACTACATATCGATCTTAATTTCCATTGTTGATCAATGATGAGCCCGACTGTCCCTTTATACTGTGACCTGTTGATATCTTTTTCCATTTATATATTTAGAATTCATTTGAGTAAGAAGAATATTTTGATATTCATCAGTGTAAAGAAACCTGCTGGGCTTGCTGAACATTGTAATAGTTTTTAAAGCCCTGATACTGGAATCTACCTGGATAAGGCTATTATCTAAAATAAACAACACAAGTTAACCCAGGTACGTGGTGAGCTCTAACCAAAATCTGACCACTGCACTACCCGTGTAGCTTTTGATTATAGCAACAGTTATGCAAATGAATCAATACTACAAGTCAAATAAATGTGATTGGCTTATCTGTCACTGCATAACCTCTGCAACGCAACATTTAATACTTTGATATGTCGTTATACACTGTTGTATAACCATTATCATAGGTCAACTAGTCCCTGCAGGTACCGAAGCGTACCTCAGAATATTTTGACCCCCACTTAGCAGAAATGATGCAACAGATTTGAATATTTTGATTAAAAAATGCACATGTACGGTACAAACTGTGCTTTTTATTACGCTCACGTTTTATTCTGTTGCAAAAAAGGCGTAACAAATACTGGGTACACCAAAGTTGATTTCTTTGCAAGGAATGCCAATGTCATATAGAAACACATTAGGGCTTCACGCCGATAATGCTGTATTTTTGTAAATGACATCAATCATCTTTTCGTTATCCACCAAGGTACATGTAAAACAACGTGAAATAAAGTCGTACCCTCTTGTCTAATTTAAAGCATTACAGTTTTTCGGGAAGTAGGCTATTAGACAACACTCTATAGTATTTCTTGAAAGGTGCATTTAAGCAAAGTTTTTGCCACAAACCCCGACCTAATGCCACGTAAATGTACCATATATTTACAAATCGCATAAGTTAAAAGAATACCGAAAGGTATGGTTCATATTTGCCGAAAATGATATTTTAATGGATATTTTCTGCTTTCTTTCTGTGCTATTATCCTCGGTTGTAACGACAACTCGTTTGAATTACTATGCTGTTGTACACGCAATAGTAAAGCACACTGCTTTACTACGTCATTTGGCAAATTTTTACGAACTGTAGGGACGGGTAAGTAAGTCAGATTTACGACCAGAAATTTGAAAAAGGTGAAGTATCCGCTAATAGTCTGACAAAATTATGTTTACATTTTATGAACTATTTTAGAGGCCCCTGATAACAGAGGGTACCAGTCACCAAGTCTGTCAACTTTTATTCTTTATTTGCCCTTAAGTCCAGTTCCTAACATATTTGAAAGATAGCTTTTTATACCATTCGAAAATCCCATAAGTATGTAAAAAGATGACAAGCAAAATGTGTGTATGGAAGTGGCTTTTTTCACGACGTATTAGTTCAAAGTCGGATCATCTTGGTTCGTGAAATAATCAGTGACACAGTATCATTGTTTGAGATATATCAAGAGAATTTAATAAGAAACAAATCAAAAGCAGTCTCCACATTATCAGCAACTATATATCGATCCTTATTTCCATTGATGGTCAAGAAATATATAGCAGCAACACCACAAGTTTTTGCAGTCCCCCCCCTAAAAATCTCTCATCTTCTAGTGTTAATCAAAGTTAAGTTATGTGGTGACTGTGGTCATTGTATCTGTAATTCAGATTAATTAGTTACGAAATTTACTCACTAATTTTTTTCATTAAACCTACATACTCTTTTACCAATGAGATCAGAGCCAAATTTTCACAAATTTCCAGCGATGGCCGCGGCTTTCATAATAATATATTGGATGGCATAAGGTTTCATGTAAAAAAAACATCGTTCAATTAATAGCTAGTTAATAAGTTGCCAAACTGATTTATCCTAATAAACTGCTCAAGTCACAAATTAATTTAGAGAAGATATAAAAAAAATCAAACACTGAAAGTCAAACAGTCTCTGAACAGAAGAGAACCTCTGATGATGGTGAAGATACCACAGCTATTATTGTAACTAAGATCCAATAGCCACGATTTTCTTTTCCTGAAAATGCATCAAATTTGACCTGAAGTGACCATTGACTTCATTGGCTTACATGTTATTCAATGTTAGGCCTCCAATTTTTTTACTGATTAAGTTAGAATTATATATCTTTCAGATGCATAATAATTTATAAATTATTGATTAATCTCACTTTATTTTCATATTATGGATGTTTTCTTTCCCTACCCCCATTTTTTGGATGCGGCCAATTTACCAGCAGGTTGTTATATAATGACCATTTATGTGCGTTAAACTTTATGGACCAAAATAATGAACAAGGCTCCTAAGGTACGTTTTTCTTGATTAAAGAAAGGGGCGGGTAGAGGTTATTTAAACTAAAGTAGGTGTCTGTTTTACTAAGTTGAAAAAAAAAGGTACGACTTATTTCTACGTAGATGGACAAAAAAGGGGTTTGTGAAGTCATTTACAAGGACGATGTATCCATGAGCCTACTGTATTTCAATATGACTTTGATATTCCTTTAATTAAAATTCATTTCAAGGGGCCTTAGTAAATAAGTACAGTCATGGGTAAATGCCACAGGTCAGATAAAATTCCAACCCAGTTCGGTCCTGTTCTGAACTGCAGTGGATTCTAATCTGGCCTGTGATATAATACTGGTAGGCCGTGCAGGGGTCCATCGGTAACCAAGGTTGATTGTTGTCATGTGAAATGTGTTGTCATGTGTTGTCATGCTCATTTGATCAAGAGTCAGTTTCTGTGTGGAAGTACTATCAAATCAGTACCTCTCATTATGTAAAGACATTTAGACAAACTATATGAGGGTTATTCTAGACATTCTATACTTCTCTGCTTGCACTGATTTTTTTTATTTGGTTCACCTTTAGAAAGCTGATCCAGTCGAGGTTGTTGTAACCCCCGCCTAGACCTAAATACTTGTTTTGCTTTATTACTAGCTTTATAGTGATCAATATGATATGTCATCAAAACTACATTAGAAGAACCTTTTGTCTTAATTTCATGTTTTTTAAGGTTAACCCTACACATATTGACCGTCTCCAGACACAGCATTCTATTTTCAGTTAAAAGTAGGTCACATTAACCAGGGCAAGCAAAGCCGATGAGATAATATTTCCTACACTCCATCTGGTCATTCAAAATGATTCGGACATATGCTTTCGCGCGCACTTTGTACTGCCGGTCAGTGACTTCCAGCCAAATATGGAAAGCACCGAAGGGGGTGTGGCGAGTGCCTTGCTGCCCGGGCTTATATCAGAATGTCAACTGCCAGTTGGACTCGGGCAAATCTTTTGCCACGGAGATCCCCATTTGTAAAGAACGGGACGCGCATCACACAACACTAAACATGTGTCCTCACGGTGTTCAGGTGCGTGCTGATGAAAACACGCGCATGCTGCATGTTGCCTTGGAGGACGGCAATGTGGCCAGCTTTCCATACATCTGGCTACGCGATAGTTGCTTGTGCAGCGAATGTCATTCGCCTTCTTCAAGATCTCGGAGTTTGCTGATGGCTGAATTGAATGTGGACGTAAAGGCATCTGCCTTTCAGGTATGGAGCATTAAAAAAAATTTTTTTTAAGGAATAGTGATTGAATTAATATAGAAAAAGGTATTATTATTGTCCGTGTACTGTTCGATTATGCATTTATTTATTGAGTTAGGCCTGATTTGAGTGTGAGGTTATGCATTTATTTATCAAGTTATGCTGATGTATATAAACATAAACAAATCTTTCACAGTACAGAACCAAGATGATATGTTATTTGTAAATGAAAGTTAAGAATAAAGAAAAATTATTCAGGGGTTTTAGCATTCACTTTTACAGTGACCCAGTGGTTTTCCAGGATCCAAGCAATTTTTTATTCTGAAATATTCATCAAAATCCGTCCATTACGTTTTGCGAAATGTTCTCCACAACAGTTCTTAAGGTTCTGCTCCTAAAAAGCTGATATACTCAATAGATACAAAGTTCATATTTGGATGTTTATCTCTGACATTATGTGAATAGGCGCAGTAACCCAAAAGCCTAGGTCCCAACCGAACGTACGGGCTGTTACGTGTGGTTTACGGCCAAAAAAAATGGGGAAAATGTGGGAGTTCGTGCGTGAGGAGCACGTCCATTGTGCGACTTTTGGAGGACGCAAACAGCACGTAGAAACTTTTCACCAATGCATTACTTGATTCCTTCCCTGCGATCTAGCTACGTCCTAGCCGGACGCAAGGAACCTAAAAACCGTGCGTCCAAAACGTAGTTGGGACCTAGGCTAAAGGGTAATGTGGGAAACTGTCTGAATTTGACAAAGAAAGTGTATTTGAAACTCCGTGACAAAGGATGCCTTTGATATAACCTATATGAGCCCTCTTTGTCATGTTTACAATGAAATTGGATTCTTTTTCTTGTCATTGAGTACTGCAATGTAAATTATTTACGCTGCAAAACTACTTCATCAGTCCCATGGATGCATTAACATTATAAGTCTTTGATAGCTTTGATCAAAAGCTGGGACGCACACAAGTGCTCTCTTACATAGGCCTAATCACGCCTAACCAGTCAGACGCAGGGGAAAATCCAGGTTTATTTGAAGAGGGGGGGGGGGGGTCTGCGCATGCGAAGCCGACCCTTAGCCCCCCCTCCTCCTTGCGTTGGGTTTGGGGCCCACTGAAGGGCCCCGAAAAAATTTGGTATTTTAGAGGGCAAACAGTGCCATTTGGTACGATTTAGAACTATGATTCAGCTAGTCAAAATTCTTATTTCAAGAGGGGACCATTCGTGTGACTTTTTTCAGAAATCGAAGGGGGGGTAAGGCCCCCCCTGACACCCTCCTAAATCCGCCACTGAGACTGACCTGTCAACGGACAAGTCTGTACTTAGATTGGAAACAGGTGTGGTAACGGCTTTATGTGTAGTGGTTACCTGGCAAGGAAAGCAGTCAAGTTTTCCTGGCAAGAAAGATAATACGTATCACTGCCTTCGCTCACACTGGTATGGATGTTGTATTCTCATCGCACAGTAATCTCTTCTCAAGCTACCCACTTCCAAACTCTTTGGACTTTGCTTTTAAATACAAATCCCAAATTTTTCTCTCACTAAGGTGTCAAAAGTGATAAGTAGCTCAGGACAATTTTCATTCCCAGATAGCGATAAGAATATCTGTATTGTAATATTACGAAAGATCTTATTTACACATTCATATTACATAATAATTCATTGCCACCTGTAATCTGGTGCTCAAGGTGAGGTGCGACTACCAGGAACGTGTAGCTATCAGTTTTTATTCCAAAATTTTCTTCTATCGAGGGAACTCTTGTTATAAAACAGAGCATCACTACAGCCGTCAGTATACTGCTATTCCGTACCAAGAGGATTTTCTCCGCTTACCATTGTAGCCAATTACGCTCACTTTATTGCATCTGATACGCCCTACAGTGTACATGGTAGTCGAAATGAATGGTTTTGGTGCTTGCTTTACAGTTACCTAATATAATAACGAAAAGGTGGATACAATTCAATTGGCGTTGCTAATACACAAATTTCTGAGGAAAACGTGTGGTCGAAACGGCAAAGGATATTATGCTTTTTTTCTGTTTTAGGTGGATCCAACTACAGGTGATATAGAGGTAACTTGGGACGATGGTCACGTGAGCACCTATCAACTTGACTGGCTTAAGAAACATAACTTCAGTGCTGAGGCTCGCCGCTGTCGTTTGAGTGATACCTACCTTAAGGGAGGTAAAAAGTTTTGGGGAGCCGAACTAAATGGAAACATTCCTAGATTTGATTTCAAGGAGGTACGTAGTTAAATTTTTTTACTTCTGTTAAGTTTTTAATGAACTTCAAACTGGGATAGAGCCAAATTCAAGGACTCTAGCTACAGCAATGATCTTCAACAAATAAGATATCTTACTGTGTGTTTCCTGACCGCCAACAGTTTCATAAATGCTTTCACTTACCATGGAGTTGAAAAATCTTAAATGTAAATGCTATGTATATAGACAAAACATTATTTCCTTTAGTAAGAAGTTGCGTTGGCTTAGAATACGCTTCCATGCCCATATTTGCAAACAAAAGTTTGAGTGCATTTTAAGTAAATTTCTACACTTAATTTCTGTTTGTGACTACCTGATAGTATTGATTACACATTTAAAACTGAATTGCTCATTGACCGTACAATCAGTTTACGGCGTCGGCATGTGGGAAATCATCTGTGATCGGCGATGTTGTCCTCACATATTTTGCACTCCAGGTAATATCTGACAATGAGCAAATGTACCGCTTTCTGGACACCATACGGGTCACAGGGATTGCGGTGGTTCATAATGCGCCACAAGATACGGGGGTCTGTTGTCACACTCGGGAACGCCATAGCCTTCATTAGACCATGCAACTATGGGTATAGATTCGTTGATTTTCTCCTTAGTTAAGATTTACCATGTAAAGCATAATGCGAAACATTCCCATCATTTTTGTAATGAACTCATTTTTAAATAAGTATTACATTTTATACATACTGTAATTATAACATACTTTTGTAAAGTAAAAAGGGTAAAAATGAATTCAAATCTCGCTTAATTCAATTTTAAACATATGTTTAAAAGTGCTTTCATTATTTACAACTTCATTGACTCTCAACTTTTCAACTTCTCAATTTGCAATTTTAGGTAATGTAGAAACGTTTGCTTATTCATATTTAATTGTTTTCCTATATTTCCAATGGTTAGGGACACTTTTCAAGTATACACGCGTCCTGATCCAAAGAATGCTGCCTATACAGCCGGTGCATTGGAAATGCACACGGACTTATCTTATTTTGACTACATGCCAGGCGTAAGTTTACATTATTCTTTTAGTTTGTGAGACGTTCATAATACATTTTATAATTCTACAGAAATAGAGACAAATGGTCTCCCTTTCGTCACTTTCTTGCCATGTCTGTCACCTTTATTCTTCATTTATGCTTAGGTCCAGTTTCTTCATTGCATCAAGCAGTCGAACATGGGAGGAACAAATCAATTCGCCGACGGATATTATGCTGCCGAAAATATTCGAAAATCCAATTTAGCCGCCTTCAACCTACTCGCCGAAACTGTTGTCGACTTCCATGATATGGGGCACGACCAACATGTTGGGGATTATCTCCAGCAGTCAAGGGGCACGACCATACAGTAAAATGAAATGCCTTCTAGCTTTTAGTTTTAACCAGGGTATACACTGAAAGGTTCTCCAAAATATACGCCAAATTTTGTGGCCGCAATTCTGATATGTAAAATTAAAGCTGACGTTATCGCAAAGTCACATAATTTGTGGGACAATGTTTCGGTTCTCTGCTAAACTGGATAGTTTCCTTAATTCTTCAGTTCTTGACGTGCTTCTCATATTATTTATTTCTTACTTCTCCCAGACTGGATGGCGATGGGAACTACAACCATGTCCGCATATCAAACCACGGGAGATGCGACTTCTTAAATACCGACAAGGAACATGCTCGGGAGTGGTACAAGGCGTACATACTACTTTACCACTCCTTTTACGCCAAGGAAAATATGGTGGAATACAAAATGGAACCAGGTAAGAGGCGATAGTCACCACGGAGATGCCACTGGCTGCAAACTGGTCGTCTCATTTGATACAGTTGTGTGTCCAATGGGAATCATCCGAGGTAGCCCCAAGTCGCACGGCCTATTGTAAATGCAAGCTTGGTTAATTACCCCTAAGCCGCTTAAGATGGATGCAATTTATAGAGAATCCCCTCGGAGATAGATCGATCCACAGTTATAAGTACGATGGGGAATGGTTCCGTAGTTTGCTACCGGGGATGATTTCCGTTGATACGTTTTCACTGTTCAGTCGTGTTCAGTCAATTTTAAAGAAAGTCTATATAATTTCTATTGATTCAAGATTCACTCAACCATGCGCAGCGGGCCAGCCCCCTACTTAGCAATGGTCATTAAAATATTTTGCGGTAGCCAAATAATTTTTTCTTATACCCTAGTCACACTAGAGGCGGAATGAGCTTGAATGTAGTCGGAATGAGAATCCTTGTATATTCCTGGATATTCGAATTGCGTTCTAAAAATTCTGAGTGCATTCCAAATATACGGGCCCATTCTTGTGTCCGATCGGAATGTTTTGCTCATGCTCAAAACTTTCGAAGTGCATCCCAAGTGTATTCTAATTGCACTTTGAGTGCACTCTTAACATTCTTACGCCATTCCAACAGCATTCGAAACATTCTGATCGCATTCGAGGGAGAACCGAAATGGCAAAACGCTTCAAATCCTGCTAGAATGTTCTGCAGTGCCTCAAATGAGACGGAATGCAACTCGAATGCATCTCGATGGCTGCCGAAATACTATTTCAGTCGGCAATCGAACTACACTCGTACGGCATTCGTAGTGTATTCTTATTGTTCTGACTGCATTCTGACAGCATTATCGATATTCCTAGTTTTCCAACTACATTAGACCTGCATTTGAGTGCTTATACACCCGAAATGTGAACAAATCATTCCAGGCTGATTTAAGCGCATTCTGAGTATTCCAACAGTATTCTTATTAGGTCATCAGTATGTAGGTCAATTTGAAATTTCTTCCCGAATGTGGTGCGAATTTTGAAAATTCTCCATTCCAGCTCATTCTGCTTCTCATAATTACTAATGATTCGTTTGCCTACTGACATGCATGTATGCTTTGTTACAGGTGAAATTATCTGCTTCGATAATGTCCGTGTCTTGCATGGTCGCTCCGCTATCTTTGCAAACTTCGGTGGTGAAGGCAGTCTACCAGAACGTCATCTGGAGGGAGCGTACGTAGACTGGGATGCCTGGAACTCCAAACTGCGCTCTCTCAGGGAAGAACTGGGACGTTAGAGCGACCTCCTCAGGGCGCGTTCCACTATGTACTGTAACTGTGAAAACAAGGCACCCTTTCTTGGGTTCATGTTACGTCACATTGACATCTATACTTTTATCTTAGCTGGGGCGTTGGGTGACCTCCTCAAGACTCCGAAAGTGCACACAATGAACTTCTTGTTGTTTATGTCATATTGACATAATAATAAGTTTTGTTGTTTATGTCATATTGACATAATAATAAGTTTCTCTTTATTTTTAGATTATTCTAATACAGCAAGCCATTCATTTTGTTTTGAGTCAGGCAAATTATTATGAAGGCCCAAGCAGAATCCAGTTAATTTTAGAACTACACGTAGCTTAGATCAGGGCTAGAATTCTTGAATAACAAAGTTTTCACTTTTCAAACAAAATGGCATTTATCAAATGTTGATATTCTGGTTAATACCCTGATGAATAAAGACTTTTTTATTTACAAATTATTTATGAATGGTGTGGAATCCGAAAGGTATAATCCCAACATCACTGTCATGAATACATGTGCCATTACTGTCATGAATACACATGCAGTGATGCTTTCCTTTCTTATCTTGCCCAGGTGAAACGTTCTTTAACCTATTCCAAACAAAAATTCTGATGGGTCTAAGCTAGTTTCAAACTGGATTCTTATCTGGTCTAGCCTAAAAACACCTATTTGTTGAATAATGACACAATATTATCTATACAGCAACTTGCTACAAATTATGTTATCAGAATACAAATAGCCTTGCACTTTTTTCTCTGAGAAATATAAATAAAGCTATTTACTTTATTCAGTCACTCAAAATCAAGTCCTTATCAATGTTTATCACTAACAAGATAGTTTTGTGTTAAGCTAATAAAATATATACAAGAGGTCTTTCATCACTGGGAGATGAACTATTTCCGGATTCAACACATTATCCACCAATCCTTAATATTAAAATATTACATTATTAGTCATTTTTCTCCTTTGTAGGATCAGGTTCTTCATGTGGGCCTAAAGAGTCGGGATCACTGTATCCTATATCATTTTCTGCTTCCACACTTGTCCCTGGTGACACTGCTGGAGTCTCAATCTCCTCTTCTTCATTTTCCGCAGTCTCTGCACCTTTAGCATCTTCAATTAATTGTGTTTGAGATGGTGTACTTAGAGTCTTGTATATTGTCATTGCCTGAAAGTCAATGGGAAAAGTTCAATAATGTTTGGCTTTATAAAAAGCAATTTCTTTTTTCCAAATATCATGTGAAAGGACAACCCCTTCAGTTTTCTAAATGATTGTAACATTTTCCAAAATAATCAACTGACAGATTAGACGATGATAAGTTTTACCACAGATTATTTTAGCAATCTGTGTATGTATGTTCAGGGGCAATACACAACCAATGTGTACATGTCTGTATGCATGTGTGTGCATGCATGCTTGTGTTCATCCATAAACACATACAAAACACGTACCTGCCCCACCATGCTGCTTATATCTCCTGTGTTTGTTGGCAGAAGCACAGTATTACCAGTCTTTGCCAGATTGCCAAATGCAGAGATGTACTGCTCAGCAACAGTCATGGACACTGCATTCATACCATTCTGAAATTCAAGGCAGAGGTGTGAATTCACTAATGATTCCTGTCACTGGTTAATTTCAGTTTTCTTGAACATCTAAAGAATCCTACTCTAGAGACAATTTTTTTTTGTGCAGAGTTGCTCTAAGTATATGACACTGGCAAAACTGTTAATAAGAGTCTTTTTTAACAATGCCAATGTGTGAAAGACCAAATGTACAACTTAATGCAAAGTACCAACTGGTTTTTAGTTTTTTCATTCAAAGATTTTTTCAAACATTTAACAATAGATTGTTGGTATCCTAGCAACAATTGGGGATATTACATTACCTGAGCTCCAATGGCTTTGGCAACTGCCCGTGTTGCATCTGCACGTGCATTAGCTATGGCTAAAATAGCCTCTGCTTCACCTTAAAGTACAGTTATAATCTATTCAGAAATCTTTTACAAGTTTCAATTATATAAGAGAAATGAAGAGTGTTTTCATTGTCTGTAATTAAGAAATTACAAATAAGATAAGATTTTCAGATTCAATACTCCACTAGAAAAACTCCTTCATTACATATTAACTAAAATAATGTTTCAACTAGAAATAACCACGCCTCAGATAAACCTCACTGGCTATGGTACCACCACTGTTGTTATGGTTGAGGAAAGGCAATTCAATGTTTTTAAAACAGAGTTGGGTTCTTGTCAGTGAAATGTGCACTTTCTAGTGACTAACTTTTCTAAATTTCTAAAACATAAAATGCTAGGAAAGGAGAAGTGGTCAACATGTGAGAGTAAGAACTGTACCCAAAGCTCTGTTGATATTCTCTGTCCGCACAGCTTCAGAGGCGAGAATTGTGGCCTGTTTCTTGCCCTCTGCTACGTTAATTTCAGCCACTTTCACACCTGGAGATATCAAGAATAACAATTTTCTTACAAAATCTACTCTCTGACATTATGTCCAGGAACTAGATGTGATATTATGTCCAGGAACTTCATGTGATATTAAAATGGATGCTCAGGATTTATGACCCAGTCTGCATAGTTTTAGACGTGACTGTCACTGTTGAGATTTGTAAGACCCAGATCATAGTATTTTGTGTGTGAACAGATGTCTTCTGACACCAGCACGATGCAATAAATGTGTTATTTCAGAACTAGATAAGCACTCAGAAAGTGCAGACCTCCACAAAAGTAAATCAGTCTACAACTCAGGCTGTTAATGATTGTGCTAGTTGTCCAAACACAATGGGCAAAAGTAGTACTAAGGGATACTTTTAAATTATGCACAAATGAGTTAAGCAGTGGACTTGCAAATGTATTATGGGTTCATGAGAAGTGAGCAGGGTGGAGCTTATGGTACATGTTTGACAGGATGGATGGAGATAATATACACAAACAAAGAATTTAAAGTACTGCATTTGATCCACATAAATAGGGTGAATGGTGATCTAACCAAATCACCACCACAATCTAATCACTTTTAAGACAGCCCATTTCTTAGTTCTTGTAAATTTCATCAAAACCTGTCCTTTACTTTTTAAGTTAGGCTGGTGATAAACAGAAAGAAATGTAGGTGAACACATTACTTCCTCCTTAGCAAAGGTAATAAAAACTGCTCATATATACAGCAAACCACATTTACTATATAGACACCGCACCAAAAAGTAAGAAGTCTTGAAAATCAAGTCAATATCACAGCTACCTTCTGACTCCAGAATGGAGGCTCTTTTTTTTCTTTCAGCTTCAACCTGCAACTGCATAGCCTCTGCCACCTTTTCTGGCATTTTTATATCACCTGGTTAACAGCAAATAGATTAATATGACAAAATAGCATACACCTTTTCAAAATTTCAAATAAGTTGTCTTCAATTCAAAATAAACTGCAAGTCAGAAAATGTATTGACATACCCTTCAATAAAACGACAGGATCAAGAAATTGATGAAAAACAGAATTACTAGAACATTTTTGTTGTTTTTCTAAAATGCTAATGCAAACAATCTGTCTTGTCAAGTAAAATGAGTTGTCTGATACATTGTATAAAACAGAGCATTTTCATGATTACTTATGTCTTCCATACATAAAATTCAAATTTTGATTATTAAATCTATAATATGCATGGTTATTAAAATCTGCATTGCATAGCTATGCAATCTTTTGTCTCTTCCCGTCGAATTCTTGAAGGGTGAGTCTACATGTTGCACAACTGTCTCAAGGCTTTTGTGGATTATTTTCTTATTTATGACACAGGGACTACAAAAATAATTTTACTTACGAATTTCATATCTCAAACATTCAATTCCCCATGAGTTTGAAGCTTTGTTTATTGACTCTGAAATAAAAATTCACAAAAAGTCCATCCTTGTTATAAAAACTTAAAAGTGATATGAATAACTAGCTTTCTACCATTTACAAAATATTTCATGCATCTCAAGAGGGAATATAGAGAAGTGCAACAGTAAATATTATTCTATGCTTACACCAATACAATTAAACACATTAGATGAAAAATATTTTTTAGGACAGCCCACTCCTTTAGGCAACAGTCCTGATATATATATGAAACTTTAGGAAGTGAAACTGGTATTTTTTCTCTCATTTATAATAATTACCTACAATACATGTATTGAGGGTCTCCCTCTCCCTGAACACTGTATCTAGTTCAATTTTACCAATTTCTGATCTCATAGTTGTCTGGGCTAATTGTGTAATGGCATATTCTGGGTCTTCAACACCATAACTAGCCTAAATAAAAGAAAAGTGCACCTCTAACTATTGTAAAACTCACTGATCAAAGCAACAAGATTTCATTATCTTTGTTCAAATAAACTAAATTCATGAGAAAAAAATACAGACCATACTTTATGTATAAATCCTTTATGTAGTGATAAAATCAATAGGTTAAAATTTATTTTTACATTATACTTTGCTTTGTTAATATAAACCCATATGAAACAAAAAAACAAAGAAATCAAGTTCTAGTAATATCCTAGAAACTACTTACTTTATATGGATCCATTACTTTAAGGTACAGAACACCATCTATTGCTATGGTGACATTATCTGAGAAAGAAAATTAATAAGCTATTTAAAAAAATCAATTTTTTTAAAAAAATTGTTAAAAGCAGTTGCTTCTAATATAATCCTTATGTTTCATCCTTTTTTTGCTTTGGCTTTGTTGTAAGTTCACACTATGGTAAAAACCTTTTTAAAAATAATAAGAAGCATCCTATCAGGGATCTCACTACAGATTCAACCATGATTAAAGTAGACTACATTTTTTGGTCTTCAAGTTAAGATCAACTTCTGCATTAAAGGCACTTACCTACAGTGATAGCACTTTGCTGAGGAATATTTATGGCCAACTCTTTCAAACTTTGGACATATCTAATGGAATCTATCACAGGAATTTGGAAATTCAAACCCTGAAATGAATAAATTGTGTGCCACTAGACCATTCATCAAGTAAGAATTTGCAAAATATTACTTTAGGACCCTATCTTGGGGGTCCTAGCACTTCTATAACATATAAGCTGCACCTATGTGCCAACTGAAACTTCATTTGTATTGTGTTTCTAATAAAATTATTCTAATTTGTACGGAATTTGAAAAAATGCTTACAGGTTCTAATATTCTCAAAAACTTGCCAAATCTTTCCACTACCCAAGCTTCTTGCTGAGGTACAAATAACACCCCATAGTTTATAGGTAGGTCACTCCGGTATCGAGTCTGATGATGGTTGACTTGCTGTGGCAAGGGGCGAAGAATCTAAAAAAAAATAGAATTAAACTAATAACCATTTACTGGTATGATTGATGATTTCATCAAGTCTGCAGGTAAATATATAAACATATAAATATCCATTTTAGTTGGAGTTTTCATAACTTTTCATAACTTTAGTCAAAACTAGTCAATTTACAATGACAAATGCTAAGTTTTGGAGTCCATCTGGATAAGAAAGAAGAAACACGCCATGAACAAAGATTAGGGAGCAAACAATGTATTTGGTGACTTTTTTAAGCTTACCCTGAGGGTGTGAGGTCAAGAGGGACTAACAAGTTATCATCAAGACTGAGCTTATTACCTCTTCACCCTCACTTCAGCAGGTAATTTAGCTATGACCAAGTATGTCAAAACAGTCAACAGCTAAATCTACTTGGGGATCTAAACTAAGCTAAAAAATCAGTATTGAGCACTCTTCTTTACATTGAAAAAAAAAACAACATTTTTTAAAACACTTACCACCTTACCACCAGTTTATGTATCATTTATTTCCATTAACAAAACTACCGTTTTGAAATTGAACCTACACACACATCAACATAAAACCACCTGGTTAACTAGCCTACCAAATCCTAGAATCTTTCAAACCTATAATTAGGAAGATAATAAGTGCCATTAAATATCCATTTACAAAAACTGCCATAATAAAAGTTCCAAGAGTATAAGATTTCTACCAATTTTCATATTGGACATTTGTATGCTGCCTTACAACTACTGCTATTGGAACTGTATATACTAGTATACGTAATTGAAACATGACTAAGAACAGCTAGTACTGACACATAGACACACATGCAGTAAATACCAAAAAAAAGTGAATATATATGTAGACAGAGAAAACTTGGGTAAGACTTTCCACAGCTACAGTTATCATTATTATTGTTATTATTATTATTATTATTATTATTATTATTATTATTATATGGGGCATAATACATGTAGTTAACAAATTTTGCTTTATGCAGAATAATTGTAATGAACAAATGAAAGTATTTAAATGAAAGTTATCGCTTTTGTGATGCATTCTGGTGTTAAAAAACGTACAAACAAATTGGTTCCACAGTTGTGTTGACTGACTGTGAAGTTGTGAGGACACAACTGGAACAAGTGACATCACTCCTCAAACTTCAAAGCAGTCCAAATAACCAAATTGTAAGAATATATAAGAGGTCCATTTTTTCCATTTTAGGATGAAAGAACAGATATAGCATTTAAACGTATATGTTTATATGAACCTTAATATATTAAAGAGGCTGAAAATAAAAAAGAATTTACTAGTAAAATTGCATAAGAACGTCTCTCAATAATTCGTAGGTAGACATCGTTTGCCTAAAGAAAACTATCACAGTTGCTTGAATAAAAAACAATATTTCACAAAAAAATCAATCAATCATTTAGAGTCAACTTCTTGTTAACATACCCTTAAACGCAGAATATTTTTGGAAAGCATGATTACGATACGATCGTCCTCTCGGTCCTAATTTTACAAATCGCCATGTGCTTCCGGTCCAGCAGCCAATAAATGCTCTTCTTTTAGAGCTGTAGGTTTTTAAAAGTACCTGTTGATTGGTTGGTAATCACATTGCCCTTAACCTTGAGTGTAACCTAGATTATTGTTTTGTGTAGTTACAGTCATATTTTGAGGTTTTTATAGTAGAACATGCCGATCGCAGTGAAAGATTATACCTGGGAAGAAACAGAAAGTAACGTCAATATTGTAGTACCTCTGAAAGGAGTTAAGTCACACAAAGTTGATATATTTTCGACGGAGGAGTATCTTAAGGTGAGCATTTACTAGGACCTGTTTGTCTGAGTTTTACAATGAAGGTCTTAGTCGGGGCGCCTTATTCGTACATACAACCTGCAAGGTAGTTATAAGTCCTCTCTCTCTCTCTCTCTCTGTTTGTGTGTAAACAACCCGATTTAAAAACTTACGCCACTGCTTAATTGCATGAAGTTAGATGAATAATAGGAATGTAATAACTTTTACTTACAGTGTATAGCATATATATCTGCACGTCCGGGATACTGGATAACAAAAATGGGAAATGGGCATAAAAATTTCAACATGCTGCCGATCTTATGAGCATGCTTTCCACTTACAGCATGCATCGTATTTTGCTTTATGTTCATAAATTTTGGTAAAGGTAACATGAAACATACTGTATAAAAATTATCAGGAAAGGATACTTAACTTCACAGAGTTGGGAAAGCATGCTGTGATCCTGAATCGGTGGTTAAACAACGATGACATGAAATGGACTCTCATGCGCATGCTTTCTGCTTAGAATATGCAACGTATTTTGCTTTATATTCATAAAGTTTGTACATACATGTATGTGAACAAAAACCAAGTGTACTCATATGTGAGTAGAGGTACTGGTAATACAGGTACATAGGTTGAGTCAAATTGACCTTGAATCGAATTTTATTTCTAAATGTACTGACATGTTTTTTTTTCTGTTTTTTTCCACCCACATTATCTGTTTAGGTTAGCTATCCACCATATTTCTTTGAAGTGCTGTTATTTGCTCCAGTAGAGGACACAAAGAGTTCAGCACAGGTTGGCAATGGAGCTGTTGTTTTCAACCTTACAAAAAAAGAACCAGTGTTGTGGTCTCAGCTGCAGTCACCAGATTTTAGTATGTTCATTTAAAATTTTGTATTTATTTAAAAAAAAGTAAGATCCAGCACCAGGTTTGATTTAGTTACCATAACTCTTAAATATCTGGCATTCCATCATACAATGATTTAAGAAATGTAGACTCCAAATCCACATGTGTTTAAATTGGCAGTTACTTCTATAAGCACCAGTACTGTAGTTTGCAATTACAAGTTACAAGTTCAAATAATTTTTATTATACTCAAGTAACATATTTTTTAATGAATATCTTTCATACAGAACAAACTTACATATATTATGTGTGTGCCATTTGGAAGTTTGAAATAAAAGGGTTCACACCATTAAAACTGTTACAGTATTATTTCAATGATTTGTAAATATTTGTCATAGTATATTTTACCAAACAGACAATAAAGAATTCATGAGGCAGAAACGAGAAGATGTCATCAAGAAAGCCCATGAAAGAGCAGAACAAGATGCTAAAGACAAAGCTGACAAGAAAAGAGAAGCTGATAGGTTTTCTATTAAAGAACAAATGAGGGTAAAGTATTATTTTATTATCATTAATTTTTAATAATCTAGTTATTTAATAACATTTTTATAATAAAAATACTGAAAAGCACTTTTCTTGATAAAAAGGCACTTAATGATTCATTATACTAGCCATGTACTGTTACTTATTTCAATTAGAATTCAGGTCTAGACTATTCATGTAATGCCAAGTAAAGGAGCCATTCTGTAACTTGGAGGATAACTAACAAATTTTGCACTTAAGATGGATTTTTCAGAAATTGCATTTATTGCACCTTATAGAAGTAAGCATTACTTACCTTGTTAGTTTTATTTGGATTTGTTTCGTTTTTATAAGGTTGATGATGAGGAAAGAAAAAGGATTGAAAATGCCAAAGAAGAAGAGAGGAGAAAAGCTACAGAGGAATTAGAGCAGTGGAAGGCACAACAGAAGGCTCTTGCTGAGGAGGTATTTTTTGGTCTCTTTTACTCCTATTTTACACTTTATGTGTCCTGCAAAAAATGTACAGTAGAACAATTGAGACAAGTAATTTGTTCTGAAGGTAAAACTTAATTTAAAAGAAATTTTATCAAAGGCACAATTTGGATTGCTTCTACTGTCACCTAATTAACATTTACCTGCCCATTTGGTAAAGAGATGCTGTGCAAATTTTTTTCTAAAAATATGCGTACATACTTTGGATCTGTTATTGAAAAGATTTTCCTATATATTAAGTAAGTGTTGTAACGTCTGATAATTTCCAAAGAGAAAACTTTATGAGAGAACAGTTTCATTAGCTCTGTATGTATCAATTCAAATTGTTGTTTTTCTTTTTATCAAGAGCTTGTAAAATATGTGGGTATTACCTCAAATATTTCTGTGCAAAATATTGGAGGTAATACCCACATATTTTACAAGCTCTTGATAAAAAGAAAAACAACAATTTGAATAGAAAACTTTATTTATTTATTTATTTATTTATTTATTTATTTATTTATTTATTACCTTTTTTTGTAAATCTTTTCTGGAGATCAGATGGTTCTATATGAAACCAATAAGATAGAGGTGAACATTGAAAAAACATACTGATGAACAAATGCCACCTTGTTTAATTTTCATTTCTCAATTTAAAGGAAAAAATAAGATTACTGGAGGAAAACAGGCTGAGAGAAGAAGAATTTCAAAGGGTCAAATCATTAGAAGATGAAAATTCAAAGCAAGAACAAATAAAGAAGCAACAGAAAAAGAAAGGTAGTAATTCACAGATGAATCATAGTCTTCTAACCAAATGCTATGAGAATTAATTCTGCAGCTGTCAGTCACTTTTTTCGCTCTCATTGGTGGTCATTTCACTTGAAGAACCAGGTCAGTTGACCCTTATCATTCGTGCACCACCTCTTGCATTATACACAAATAGGTTTCGGTTGCTAACATAGTATTTAACGTGACCCACATTTGANGAAAAAAAACCGAACGCGCGGGGGGGGGGGGGGGCAGCTGCCCCCCCTGCCCCCCCGGAGGCTACGGCCCTGATGTAATAACTTTTACTTACAGTGTATAACATATACATGTATATCTGCACGTCCGGGATACTGGATAACAAAAATGGGAAATGGGCATAAAAATTTCAACATGCTGCCGATCTTATGAGCATGCTTTCCACTTACAGCATGCATCGTATTTTGCTTTATGTTCATAAATTTTGGTAAAGGTAGCATGAAACATACTGTATAAAAATTATCAGGAAAGGATACTTAACTTCACAGAGTTGGGAAAGCATGCTGTGATCCTGAATCGGTGGTTAAACAACGATGACATGAAATCGACTCTCATGCGCATGCTTTCTGCTTAGAATATGCAACGTATTTTGCTTTATATTCATAAAGTTTGTACATACATGTATGTGAACAAAAACCAAGTGTACTCATATGTGAGTAGAGGTACTGGTAATACAGGTACATAGGTTGAGTCAAATTGACCTTGAATCGAATTTTATTTCTAAATGTACTGACATGTTTTTTTTTCTGTTTTTTTCCACCCACATTATCTGTTTAGGTTAGCTATCCACCATATTTCTTTGAAGTGCTGTTATTTGCTCCAGTAGAGGACACAAAGAGTTCAGCACAGGTTGGCAATGGAGCTGTTGTTTTCAACCTTACAAAAAAAGAACCAGTGTTGTGGTCTCAGCTGCAGTCACCAGATTTTAGTATGTTCATTTAAAATTTTGTATTTATTTAAAAAAAAGTAAGATCCAGCACCAGGTTTGATTTAGTTACCATAACTCTAAAATATCTGGCATTCCATCATACAATGATTTAAGAAATGTAGACTCCAAATCCACATGTGTTTAAATTGGCAGTTACTTCTATAAGCACCAGTACTGTAGTTTGCAATTACAAGTTACAAGTTCAAATAATTTTTATTATACTCAAGTAACATATTTTTTAATGAATATCTTTCATACAGAACAAACTTACATATATTATGTGTGTGCCATTTGGAAGTTTGAAATAAAAGGGTTCACACCATTAAAACTGTTACAGTATTATTTCAATGATTTGTAAATATTTGTCATAGTATATTTTACCATACAGACAATAAAGAATTCATGAGGCAGAAACGAGAAGATGTCATCAAGAAAGCCCATGAAAGAGCAGAACAAGATGCTAAAGACAAAGCTGACAAGAAAAGAGAAGCTGATAGGTTTTCTATTAAAGAACAAATGAGGGTAAAGTATTATTTTATTATCATTAATTTTTAATAATCTAGTTATTTAATAACATTTTAATAATAGAAATACTTAAAAGGGCTTTTCTTGATATTAGCCAGGTATTGTTACTCATTTCAATTAGAATTCAGGTCTAGACTATTCATGTAATGCCAAGTAAAGGAGCCATTCTGTAACTTGGAGGATAACTAACAAATTTTGCACTGAAGATGGATTTTTCAGAAAATGCATTTATTGCACCTTATAGAAGTAAGCATTACTTACCTTGTTAGTTTTATTTGGATTTGTTTCGTTTTTATAAGGTTGATGATGAGGAAAGAAAAAGGATTGAAAATGCCAAAGAAGAAGAGAGGAGAAAAGCTACAGAGGAATTAGAGCAGTGGAAGGCACAACAGAAGGCTCTTGCTGAGGAGGTATTTTTTGGTCTCTTTTACTCCTATTTTACACTTTATGTGTCCTGCAAAAAATGTACAGTAGAAAACTTTGAGACAAGTAATTTGTTCTGAAGGTAAAACTTTGTTCTGAAGGTAAAGGCACAATTTGGATTGCTTCTACTGTCACCTAATTAACATTTTGTACCTGCCCATTTGGTAAAGAGATGCTGTGCAAATTTTTTTCTAAAAATATGCGTACATACTTTGGATCTGTTATTGAAAAGATTTTCCTATATATTAAGTAAGTGTTGTAACGTCTGATAATTTCCAAAGAGAAAACTTTATGAGAGAACAGTTTCATTAGCTCTGTATGTATCAATTCAAATTGTTGTTTTTCTTTTTATCAAGAGCTTGTAAAATATGTGGGTATTACCTCAAATATTTCTGTGCAAAATATTGGAGGTAATACCCACATATTTTACAAGCTCTTGATAAAAAAAAAACAATTTGAATAGAAAACTTTATTTATTTATTTATTTATTTATTTATTTATTTATTTATTTATTACCTTTTTTTGTAAATCTTTTCTGGAGATCAGATGGTTCTATATGAAACCAATAAGATAGAGGTGATCATTGAAAAAACATACTGATGAACAAATGCCACCTTGTTTAATTTTCATTTCTCAATTTAAAGGAAAAAATAAGATTACTGGAGGAAAACAGGCTGAGAGAAGAAGAATTTCAAAGGGTCAAATCATTAGAAGATGAAAATTCAAAGCAAGAACAAATAAAGAAGCAACAGAAAAAGAAAGGTAGTAATTCACAGATGAATCATAGTCTTCTAACCAAATGCTATGAGAATTAATTCTGCAGCTGTCAGTCACTTTTTTCACTCTCATTGGTGGTCATTTCACTTGAAGAACCAGGTCAGTTGACCCTTATCATTCGTGCACCACCTCTTGCATTATACACAAATAGGTTTCGGTTGCTAACATAGTATTTAACGTGACCCACATTTCATAACAAAATATTTAGTTTGTATTAAAAACAATTTTGTTCAATTTTAGAGAAAAAGAAAAATATATTTGAAAGTGAGGCAAAAGGATCTGAAGTAAGAAAACCTGGCCATATCTCTGTCTCCTTCACAGAGCGGGTCTTCCCAACTGCAGCCAGGGAGTCCCAGGCTGAGCAAGAAGATGAGGTACTTCTTTTACAGCGTTGCTAACTCTGTGCCTTTGTAAGACGATCTTCATTTGTACTCTTGACTCATTTTGTTTTTTTTAAGGTGGAATAATTGTGAAAAATTTTAATAACTCTTTTGTTTATGGTCTCATGATATTTTTAATGAAATCTGAAAAACACTTATATAATATGATTTTATCTTGTCTGTGTACAGTATTAACTCCATTTATTCTAACATTTATTTTATTTGATTCAAATGTTTTTAGGAGCATGCTTATTTTACTTAAATTTTTAATTCATTTGTTGCTGTATTTTAGATCACCTGTGGTAATATTTTTTCTTACTTTTATCTTATTTATTATAATATTAGTGGTTAAGAAAGCAGGCAGAAACAAGAAGAATAGCAGAAATGTTTGACAAAGATTTGACAGAAGAGGAAAAAAATCCACAGTGGCTCAGGGATAAAGGAAGGTCTGTTGTACCAGAAGTAGTTTTAAAAACTTCTTTTATTTTGTTAATTTAAAATTAAGTTTTGGTTCCAGTTGTCTGTTGTCCTGCATGAGAGAGAGAGCAGAAAGAAACAGCCATATCAAAGTTTTTGGCACTTTTTGCTAAATTACCTGAATAATTTACACATGGATTATTGATCTGGGTCTTTATCAGTCACCAGTTTCAGGTACGAAAAAAAATTATAAACTATAGAAACTTTATTTTTTATTCCAGTTCATTCTTCAAGGCAGGGAACTATCATGCAGCCATCAATGCCTTCAGTCATGGAATTAAACTAGACAGCAAGATGCCCTCGTATCCTTGTATAGCAATTATTTCTGCATAGAAGTGTCCAGTTGTTTTAGAAGTGATTGGATAATTGTGCAATTTGCTACAAAGATATTGATATTACTATTTTTTTTTAGACAATAATCTTTTATTTTCACCCTTTTTTCCTGAACATTTTCACCAGACTATACTCCAACAGAGCTGCTTGTCACCTCAAGTTAGGAAATTTGATCAAGTGTGCAGAAGATTGCACAAAGGTGAGAAAGCTTTTTCTCATAGCAGGTCTTACAAAGCACTTTTTATCTTTAAGGTCTAGGTGTTTAAAAATGGTTTTCCACAAGAAAAACTAAATTGCTAATAAATTAACCATTTCTTTTTCTAGTACAATGTTAATGACCTATACTTTATCATTTGGATTTTTTTCTTTATTTTTCTATATGGTTTTCACATTTATTTGGATGGAATGTTATAAAATTTATTAAACCCATTTCTACAAAGGCTCTAGAGCTGCTGACCCCTCCTGTTCCACAAAATGCCAACAGCAGGTGTAAGGCCCATGTGAGACGAGGGACAGCTTATTGTCACTTACAGCTATATGTGGAAGGTAAAGTGCCAATACTATGAAGCATGTTTTCTTTTACATAAAATATACTAATATATATATTATATATATTACTATATATTATATTTAATATTATATATTTAATATATTTAAAAGAACATTGATGTACTATATATTATATTTAATATTATATATTTAATATATTTAAAAGAACATTGATGTATATATGGAATTAAGAACAATGTTTTCGCCTTCCAACACAGATTAAAGTCACATGCTAAATCTCATATTTACAGGACTTATGGACTATGAAGAAGCTCTAAAAATAGATCCCAGCAATGAACAATTAAAAATAGACGCAGAGAGGATACGAAAGATTATCCAAGGCACTGAAGAAGTATGACACGTAATAAGCCTTTCAAGACGATCATTTGGGCATTAACCCTTCATTCCAGAATCAGTTTTGCAAACCATTCCAGTCAAAGATTCCAGAGGAAATGAGATTATTGAGAACTTTAAAATGCAGGGAATCTGAGGCCAATTGAATTTCATTTTTGCCAGTAACAGAATTCCATCCAAAAATAAAACTTTTTAGAGTTTTAATTTTGCTGAAATAATATATGTAGATGTCAGTGATGTATATGTGGCCAAATAAAAGATAAGAAAATTAACATTTTGGCATGTGATGCCTGAATTTATTACTTTCTCCTCAAAAACTGAATAACCAACACAGAACCATGATTGAATAACATTGCATTAATACCAAAGTAACCCCTAACAAACAAACCTGTTTAACATGAAATCCTTTGAAAATATTTAGTACTAAATCTGTGAAGGCAAAGTTTGTGTGCATTTCTTCTCATATGCTTATAAGTGAACTGTATCACATACTAGTACACAGCAGTAACAAGTCACTGTATGTAATTCAGTGTATGTTCCATCCAGACATTTTAACAGTCTCATACAGATCTTACGGTGAACAAATGTATTTTTCATAATAATAAGAGCATCATCAACAGGTGCCAACCTATTTCTATATTTGAAGGCCTGCAGTATGCTCAAGTGCTCTCCCCCATCTTTAAGGATGGGAAGACTTCTAATATGCAGGACATATTACTTTCAACAGCAATAGACAGTTCTACTAGCAGACTAAAATGACAGATAAGTGTTGGAGCAAATCCATAACAATTACTGATGAAGGTGGGGTTGATTTACTTCAATTCTACAGAAGATAAATACTAAGTTGGTATAATTTCAAATTTACCATTCAAATATCATTTACTTTTTTGACCACAATACATAAAGGCATTGGCACACTATAGAGCTAACAATCACATAGTTGGGCAACATCAGAGACAGTACGAAATATGCAACAAATGGGTATTAAGATGTATCAATAAAATACAATTTCACAATTAATTCTATCACACAACAAACAACATTTCAATGATTTATCAATTGTAAAAATCAGCAATGACAGTTCAAACCCAAGAAAAAAATGCATACTTATTTTCTTTTGTAAAAGGTCACAAATTGAGGGATTACTCCTCTGACTAAAAAAGTCAAATATCATTTTGCATGCCAACATTTGAATGTGTGAATAAAATTGAACATGCCATTTGCAACCTAATTTCATCACTCTTTACAAACATATTATGTACTACTAGTTGAAATATCAAATTTTGGATTTTTTACAAGCTGTACAACTTATTTACAGAAAAATATAACATTCATAATTATCACTACTCTTTAAAATATATATAATCATAACTTATATTTGATTATATTAGATTTTAATTTTACTTATTCATGAAATTCAGTCAAATGACTTTAACGTATGGTAATCCTTTCAACCAATTGAAATTCAAATGTCTAAATAAGTAAAATATGTAAGTAATTTCAAGGGGGGGGGGTTTAAAGTTCAGAACAATCAGCATATAAAGTTTTTGGTAAAAAAAAACAAGTTGTAAAATAACTTTTGTAAATGGTCTTTGACTACTCAAATATATCACTGAGTTTCCAGAGAGTATCAGAGGTGTTAAGCTGATTATCACATAGGTGGTCATTTAGGTGAATTATATTTAAGAACTTTGAACTTTTTAAGCAAATATTTGTTACTATAAATACTGTATGATGAATAAATTCATATCAAATAATTAAAAGAATGCTGTATACTAACAGATACAATTTATGTATAAAAATTCAGAAAAAAATCAACATTTCTTACTCTATATTTCAGGACAAATTAATTCAGCATATTTTCATACTATTCTTCATACAGACTCAATATCACAACACTCCTGCAAATCTGTTTTAAGTGAAACACTGCACAAAATCCCTGCATCAATATTATTACAGGCAAGATATTGGGGGTTTTTCAGAGCAGAATAAGAAATCACATCAAGCTGAGATGAAGTAAAATAGTAATTGATATTCTCATATGCAATTTTTATGCAGCTTTGCAAAACCAATTACAAACCTGAAATATATTCAAAAAGTGCCCAATAGTTGCTTGTACTTTCCAAAATGTGTGCATTCTAGTATAATGATCAGTATTTTGCATCATTTCACACCTTGCACCAGTTTTTTGATTCAATGTCCAGCCAACATTAGTATCTTGCACTATGCTATATCTCTGCATCTCAGTAAAATTGCATGTCTTGCTCAACAGGACTTGAACCTCAGGCTCGTGCACATGGCCACTTGCTATAAAGGAATTTCATATTCGCATTATACATTTACCTATGCAATATTTAAATCCAGCTTAATGAGGTGCATTGTTTCCTTGACTATATGGTATACTGACATGGGGAGGGGTCACACCTTGATGAAGGTGTTGCTGAGACCCAGGGGGAGGGGTCTGCATGCCTGAGTGTCCCGCCTGTCCCTGTCCCCTGGGGGGTGCAGACCCTCTTTGTAATATCATCACTGGAGAAAAATGCTGACCTGGGGATTGAGGGTTTGGGATCATGACCCCTCCTGGGGAGCCAGCAGCTCCGCCCCCTGAACCCTGACTCATCATGGGATTGATATACAAGGGGTTGAACTGTGCTGCCATCTGCTGGGCTGCTGATGAATTGTAAAATGGTTGCCCGTGGTATGAGCCACCTGGAGAGCCACCCTGATGTCCATAATGTCCACTTATTTGTACATGCTGACCACTAGGAGATGTCCATTGTTGCTGCTGGTGATGGTCACCAGATTTGTAATTTCTGCCCGGAGAATTCCCCTGGGAACCAGGTCTTGCACTGTCCCCAGAGTGAAAGGGCTTAGATCTTGACTGAGGGGAGGTCTTGAACTTGTAGTCGGGGAGTTTATCCCACAGCTGTATTAACTGGGCCCCTATACTAGGCTCTATCTCCTTGAAATATTAAGGTTGAAATTCAGTGTCATTTTACATAAAATGTTCCAAAAAAATGTTTAAATGCAATGTTTTCCAATAAATAAAATATGGACGTATATTTCACAGCACCATTAACATACACTATAGTATTAAATTTTTGAAACTTCTCCACAGTTTTCCAAACTGTATTAAAATCCAATTTGACAAACATGAAATTTCATAGAAATGGACAGAATGGCATAGTAGTAGTAGTAGTTTACCTGTCCATCCCTGCTGATCTGTACTCTTCTGTTCTCATTCCAAGGGTTGGTTAAATGATGGGTGTTCTTAAATGGGAGGTTGGCCCTGTAAAACACAAAAAAATACAGAACTTAATTACTGGCATAGGGCTTAAATTTTAGCCATTTTCTTCAAAAATAAAGCCTTCTGCTCCTATTAATCTTGTACAAGTTTTAGAAATGAATGCATCCATATCTGATAGAAATCTATACATATAAAAATTCTATCAGGAGAGCAAATGGATAAGTCCAACTTCACTTTTCATCTTAAAAAGATTTATATCCCCACCTTTTAATCCACTGTATGCTAAGAGTGCCACCAAGCCCTGGGTAGTTGAACTCGGGAGCTTTCTCTTTGATAGGTTCAGCCAACATCTTGGCAAAACCCTGGAAATGGCCGCTGCCTTGAACTGAGAAGATCAGATAAACCACCTTGCCCTCCTGAAAGTTAACATTAAGTATGCTCAAGTATTCAATGCAAAACACGTTTTTTAAAAATGTTTTTATTACCACATAACCAACATTATTACCATAACATACCAGCATGTATCTTTCTGAAGAAAAAAAAAGTTCAAGAGCCATACCCCATATTTCATGTTATCAGTTCAAGATACTTTACAAAAGCATCTCTAATTCACATACCCTGAATGCCTTGACAAGTTTCCTCTCAGTCTGTATCTGAGGACCCCAGATCCCACGGTTAAAGGAGGCATCCAGCTGTTTATCATTATTGCATTTGATCACAAAATAGCAGCAGACTACAGAGCCACCACTCCCAGCTGTAGATGGCGCCACTGGCTGACCTGTCCTGGCTGGGGAGTTTGGCTGCTGGGGGAGATTGCAGGGACTAGGACAAGGACTGTTACTGGCACTTCCCTTCAGGGAACTAGATGCTGACCCTGGGGCACTGTTACTTCTGGATGACCCTGCTGACCGATCATCATATCCTGATAGAATAAAGCATTATGCAAAACTTACTATACGTGATATAATCTTATATTCAGTGCTGATAAAATACTTAAAAAAATAAAATTTAACATTTACAATATCAGCTATCAAACTATATGCCCACTTCTATGCATGCATCTAGCTACGTCAAATGAAACAGAGCTTTCAGTCTTAAACCAAAAATTAGTTTCCATTTTCAATGATAACACAATTATAATTAAAAAAAAAAAAAAAATCAGCCAGTTACAGAATTTAAAACAAAGTCTCCACTAATGTCTTATGTATAACAAAAACCATCCTACTCTTCCGTCTCCCAAGATCTTCCCTCCTCTGTCTGCCATCAGAGTCATCTGACTGCTCTGATCCTCTCCTGCTGCCATCATGCATAGAACTCTCTGCAGCTAAAATGTCAAAGTCGTCGCTTTTGAATTAATCTAAATAACAAACTTTTATTTAATAAAGACTTGGTCATCTTTAAAAAACCCTGTCATCTATAGAAAAACTATAAAAGCTATAATTCTTACAAAAAAAAATTATTTCACTTGACAGAGAAGAACGGAGAAAAGCAAAATCTGGTTGTCTCAATATTGGTAAGTATGAGGTTTATCTATCATTTATCTAGCTATAAAAATGAGATATCTACACATAGGTCTTGGTCTTTGGCCTATACCAGCTGGCTGTTGCAGTCCCAGGGCCTGCTCTTCACTGGTGATAACATGGGTTAGAGTGCGCAAGATACTCTGGAAAAATAAATAAACACAATAGTTCTGCTTCCACCAAATACTAAAGACTATCACTTCCCAAGTATGTACATTAAAAAAGCTTTGAAAAGGCCTGAGAAAACTCCTGTGAAACACAAGGTCTTTCTTTTGATCCAGCCTATAACTGATCAACATAAAAAGGCATGTTTCTAAAAAAATCAGACTAAGACTACTAAGACAATTACTATACCTCATCAACTTGTGACCAAGGTTTAGAGGGTGAGCGCATTCTGCGAAGAAGTAGGGAATGCCACTTTTGTCTCAGTTGCAGAGTAAGATTGGCAACCTAGAATAATTATGGAAACATTTAGGGCATTGCTTTCAATTCTAATAATCAAAATACTTCAAATGAATATCTGCAGTTGTATTAAATAATTGTTTTCCCGCCGTACAGCATTCAAACAATTTAGTCACAATAAAGGTGAATATTTTCGTAAGACATGTCTAATGTACATAAACAAAGGAGGAATCTAACATAGATAATACATAGCCCCAACTTGTTTCTTCAAAGCATGGCATACAGCCCAGCTAGCCTACCTCAGGTTCTAACTTGAAGCCCACCCAGTCATCCAGCTGTAGTGAACACCTCTTATTGTCCTCCTTGTCTTCTGTTTCACTGTCACTGTTTTCTTCATGGTAACCATTACCCTGGACTAGCTCTGAAATACAGTACTTCTATCCCTCACTGCTTTGCATTATCAAAATGTTGCCACTAGTAGTGCAGAAAATAACTATGTTGGTTTTAACATATGCTTCTCTTCTCAGTATTTCATTATACACTTTTCCAAATATATATTCACTGTATGTTTTCATTCAACTCTGGTTTTTACTAACTAGAATAACAAACAACAGTAAAAGTACGGAGCACCCACCTTGTAAATTGCCCTCAGCCTCCTTGACCACTTCAGGAGGCAACTTGGATGGTCCAGCAAAGAGAGACACTGTGATTGGTGACACCACTGTACAACAGCGCACACTGGCAAATCTCTGTGCCCGTGTCATCTCATCATAGATGAGCCAGTTGGTGGGCAGGCTCTTCACTGTTTGTTTATGACTGCTGGAGAAGACTGTGGCACTGGTGGGTGCAGGACTACAGACTGACAGGTTGTGAAATTTGATGTTGTCCTCTGATCTGGATGTGAAAAGGATAATCATTCAAGGGGAAAATGTGCATTTGTATTGGGAATGTTATGTCTTTCCATTTGCATGACTGTATGTTGCAATATATGTTGTACACTTATAAAATATATTATACAATGGAAGACATCTTCACAAGAGTAAATTCTGAAGCCGTTAAGTGAAGTGTGGCCCTGAAAACATCTAGTATAATACAGGCAAGATCAAGTCTTATACTTACTGTGACATCAGCTGGTTCTTTGTTCTGTTTACTTGTATCAAGTTGGGATAAAGCCCAGCACAGAGGGCAGCTTTGACCACAGCCCAGTTCTCTGAATTAGCGTTCAGGTCACGTATGTCACCTCCCCCACGTGCTCGAACAAACCCTGAAGCTCGCAGCTGACCAAGTAGTTGTGTTCTGTAATTCATATTCACAGTTTTTACCTCAGTACCAATCTTTTGTATCTAACCTGCATACTAATACAACCAAAAATCAAACCTACTAAATAAAATTGTCCATTTTATCCAACTGTGATAATATATGAACAAGAATAACTACCTCATTCCCACAATCATTTCCATAGTGGCTGCAGACAGATAGTTTCTTTCACAAAAAGATTTCTCCCAGCCGTCTGCCCTTGCCTTCTGCCAAGCCTGGAATGCTCTCAGCAATGTCATGTGGTCACTGAACGTACCAGAGGCAAAGGTTTTTCTTATCATGGCTAAAGACCGCTTCTGATATGGCTGGGATGGCAGGAGAACTGGCAGAAAAAAAACAATCAAATACAAGCAATTACTTCTCAGGACTTTGCAGATTTTATTCAGACAGGATTAAATAAACTGACATTAAAACAATTTATTCCTTAATTGCTTCAGTAAAACTTACAAGGCCTAAAACCCACAACACACCTGATTAAGAAAATTGACCTGAAATGGCATACAGCATATAGTGATTCAACAGCGATTCAATTTAGCTTTAATTTACTGTCTCCCTGTTTTGAGAAAAACATTCTTTCCTGCCAAACTTACATGGGTCCTTGTAGGCCAGAGCACAGGCAACAGTGAGGATAGGATCCAGACACTTGAGGACAACTGAGAAAAGGACCATCTTGCCATACTTGGGCTCTACTGGGAGATCAGACAAGTGGTGGCCAAGCTCTGTCAGGTCCTCCCACTGGTCCAGGGCATCAATTTTCTGGAGAATAATGGGGGTTTGTTTCATAAAAAACTGATTGCCTTTTTAAAAAGTATATAGAAATAAAATCATCTCTTTGAATTTGACATTTTCATATCACAAAAAGATTATTATTATGTAGGATTGTGATGCAGTGAATGCGCATACATATTAACTTATCAAGACCTGAAAATTACCCAGGTGCACAATATACACATTTTGCAGTTATAACAGCAGAGTTCTGTGAAAAGATGTAAGCCATTCTCCCATGCCTCACCTGCAGCAGCTGCACAGCATTCATGGTGGTCAGGTAGGCAGGAGGCTCTGGAGCCTTAGCCAGGAAGTCAGCTATCGGGATATTGACAGGGGTCAGCAGTTTGGTATGCAGGCATAGTTCCTGGTATAAATAGGTTCAATTATTTATTCAATACATAATAGCAAATAACAACACACTAATTAACCAGCAAAATCATGAACATTATTGACCATGCAAAATGATAGAATTGATGGTCTGGCTATCAACCAAAAAATTAGTTGCTTTATCCAGGACTGATATTATCAAGAAAGCATTAACACTGGATTTTCTTTTTTGAAAAAGTGTACCAGGAAGACGGCAGCATGTTCAAGAAATACCCAGCACTTACCTCAAGTGGAAACCGTAGTATTTCTGGCAGCTGGAACTCCTGCATGTTGTTGTAACGTATTCTACTAAACAGGTGATAGCATGTGCCAGCACGGCAGCGACCAGCTCTGGAGTGAGAAAAATGCATATTGTCATTATGACTAAGCATAAAAAAGACTGAAATTATTTTTATATTGTTGAATATATTGCGGACTTAAAAAAACAAGTCTTAATAAGTTCAAAAATCTTTCTGTAAATAAACCCTTATATCATGATTATTTACGTACATTTCACTGCATTTACATGGATGTTTTTTTCTTCTTTTTTTATTTATTTCTTTTCCTTTTTGCCATCTGTGAGTCTACTTCAAACAAAAGACTAAATTCAGGAATTCTCAGATATTCTCTGCCATGTGCAAAGTTCTCACCTTCCTTTCCTCTGCAGTGCACTAGCCTTGGAGATCCAGTGACACTTCAACATGGACACTGATGTCAGGGCATCAAATGATTTCTGCAATAGTCATGATTCAACATTAGACTACATTTCCATACACCAATTGTAACATGATGACATTTAATGTAAAAATAATACGAATTATATCTAAAACAACATGCAATGTGTGTTCCTCAAAATATTTTAGTGTCTTACCTCCTTAACTTTCCCAGAGTCGATAACAAAGACAACATCATCAATGGTCAAACTGGTCTCTGCTATGTTGGTAGCCAGGATCTGGTATATAAGAGCACAGAACAGAACTAATACATCATCACATACAGCACAATATCATAACTATTAAACAGTATCAGTAACATGGGAAACTAGGAGATGAGTTGTAACTAAGAGGAATCAAACTTTTTTTCACAGAGTCTACTCACAATCTTCCTAACCCCTGCTGGGGGCCTCTTGAACACTTTCTTCTGATCTGTGGTCTGCATAGCTGAGTGAAGCATAAACAAAATGTACCTAAAAATAAAAGTATAATGGTATACCTAGTGTCTGTATAAAACAAAATGAACCCAAAAATATGTTAATATATATCAAGGTGAAGAGATGATCCCTCCAGATGTATAATGCTTTTTTTTTTCAGAAAAATAAATGGCAAAGAAGGATGGAATATTTACATTATATCTTACTTGTATAACATTTCCCTACTTGTATAAGCACTGCAAACATATCACTTAGTACAGAGAGGTAGAGATAGTCTCATGTAAAACTATAATTTTACATTTAATTAAAACTACTACATGTACATGTAGTATATATCAATATCAAGGTGTATATCAACAAAGTTGCATTAACCTGTTGCTGTCCCCAAAGTGCTTGTCATCATTGATAATCCTGTCACGTAGACCAACAATTTCAACATAGCCAGGCAGAAACACCAGAATGCTTCCTACAAAAACAATTAATAATCATATTTAATCATTGTAATATACCAAAAACATATTCTACTACATGTGTAGCTGTATTCCATTGCATTTTAACCTTGGCCTGAAAAGTCAAAATATCTTAAACTAAATGCAAAAGAGTAATCAAAATAATACTGTAAAATGAAATATAATATTTTACTAAATTGTGAAAACCAAAACCGGAAATTCTTTGTACATCCTCACTATAGGTCGCACACACACACACACACACACAGAGAGAGAGAGAGAGAGAGAGAGAGAGAGAGAGAGAGAGAGA
>NW_019775802.1:706461-791722 GCF_001039355.2 Lingula anatina
AGAGAGAGAGTTTGTGACAACAGTCACATTCTTAGTGCATAGTATATTACAAATCACAACTGTGCCCCTCTTTTATCTGACATATACACTCTCCTATCAACATCAAGCTTTTTAATTAAAAATATTATCTGTCAAACAAACAGATGAGGGTACAAATACTGTCTCAATTTTATTCAGATTCATATCCCATTGATGCCTCTCCTTCTGCAAATTAACTAATTTTCAACCACTCTAGTCATGAAGTTGATACTAATTTCCATTCAACTGATTCTGCTGGGTGCTGTCACTGCTCAGATACCACCTGGCACACCTATTCAAAGAACAAGCAGCCTTTAGGCCAGCCTACTCAAGCTGCATCTTACTGCCTTTGAAAACAGCAAGAACATTCAACAACTGGAGGACACTTTGGCTGCTGGGGCAACCAACATCAGCCTTCTATTGGACCTGATCAACCACATTCAAACTGGTCAACAAACCATGCAAGGCAATCTTCAAGACCTTCAAAGTGACCTGGAATCTGCAGAAAAGTTGACAAATATGTCAACACAGTACCTTGAGCAAAAACTGCTAGAACTCCTAAATCAATTGCAAAGTGTGGTTAAAGTGCAGGCTGATCAACAGGCCAAAGATAATGAACAACATGGCCAAATTGGAGGACTTCAAAATCAGCTCAAAACTATGGAGAATGCAACTGAACAGCTCAAGTCCAATCAACTGACCAAATGGGGGCAAGTACAATCACCAGCTAAGTAAAATTCAAGACCAAGTTCAGAATCTAGAAGAAAATACAACTAATACTGCCCAGATTCTATTCAAACAAGTAGAAATGGGAGACCAAAGGAATGGCCAGCTCACAGTGCTTCAAAACCAGCTACAAAATCTAGAGAAGATCACCAATAACACAGTCAAGGTTTTGTCCAATCAAGAATCCACACTTAACCAATACGGGCAACAGATTAATGATTCCAAGCAGATTACTTTTAATCAACAAACTACTCTAAATCAACATGACAGCCAAATCATTACCATGAACCAGACTCATATGGAGCGACAAACAACACTTCAACAGCATGAAACCCAAATCAACGCCATGAACCAGTTTATTTCCAAGCAACAGACCACTCTTAAACAACAGGAAAGTCAAATCAATGCCATGAACCAGCTTATTTCTAAGCAACAAACTACTCTGAACCAATATCAAAGCCAAATCAAAGCCATGAACCAACTGATTTCTAATCAAGACACAAGTAATAAAAACCAGGCAGCAGAGATAACCCAGCTGACTCTGTGGCAACAACGCCAGGACCAAACAGCACAGACAGCAAAGGGATCCTTGAACGATCTCAGCAGACGGGTCACAAATTTCCAGCAATCTGTAGCAAACACAGGTAAGACACCCATGCTATGTACTCTGCTTTAGGTCATTTCTGTGACAATGAAAACTAAACTATTGGTTGAATTTGAAAAAGTTCCTTTTTCCCTTTTATTCATTCAATAACCTGGCAAATGAATTTCTGACCACTTGAACAAAAATGCTTTGAAGCACATGGAAAATAATGGTTTTTCAGCATGTCCCACACACACTGACATTTTTCACTGATATGATGGATAAAATCGAACAGAAAAAAGTTCATTTGCTCCTTCTAATCAATCTATAAAATTCATTTTTCCTGTAATAAGAAAATCAGTAAACGTTAATTTGAAATTTAGACATTAATATGGCCGAGTACTCTTGCAGACTGTCCAGTTGGTTTCATGTGGTCCATGTTTTCTTGCTACAAATTTGTTGACCAGAAAAGAACCTGGCAAGATGCTGAAAACTACTGCAAGAGCCTGAATCCTGGATCCCACTTGGTCTCTATCAACTCTGCCACAGAACAAAACTTTATAGCTACATACATTTATTCTTCAGGTAAGTAATGGCTTATTAAAATACATTTTGGGTACCTCTGGTTCCACATGAAAAAATTACTTTTATACATGTTATTTTTGTTATTAAGTTGGTGTCATTCAAACAAATTCTTCACATAAAAGCAAAAGTATTTTAGTTCAAAGTTTATGGCCATACATGTTCGCATAAATGTTAACATGTTTATTATAATTTATGGTTTTATGAAGGTACTGTTACAGACAAGGAAGGAAAAATATGTGCATTACCTTTTACTTACAAAGGGAAAACTTATAAAAGTTGCACTACAATTGGCCACAGTCAGCTATGGTGCTCATTTGACATGAACCATGTTACAAAAAAGAGTCCCTGGGGAAACTGCATGGGTAAGCAACACTTCAATTTTGTTCAAATTTATTACCAAAACAAATAAAACTTTGAAGTAAATCACTAATATCAATATCATTATTTTTCATTATCCCACATTAATTAAATGCCAGTTATAAATATATATATATATATATTTAATTATATATTTTCATATACTCATATTTATCATACTTATTCTATATTATAAAGAATAAAAAATGTCTACATATAATTATATGAAATGCTAAATATATCTTATAATAATTTATATTATCAAATGCCTCATGCAATTAAGTACATTGCATACCATATTCAGGTCCTGCTGGTTGGAGTAGTTTGTATTTTTGGATAGGAGGGAATGACTTACAACAAGCAGGCACATGGAGGTGGGTTGCAGATGGACAAACTATGGTCTACAAAAACTGGAGGCCGAGAGAGCCATCTGGGGGCCATGAACACTGTGCAGGGGTATCTACACATCCTGCTCATTATAACCGATGGAATGATTTTTCATGTTACAATAAATATCCATTTATTTGTGAAATGAATAAAGTCAGAGTCTAGCTGCATGGTTTTTGGCAAAGGTGCATCACAATGCTTTCAAAAAGAAGTTGATCAAAAACAGTTCATAAAATTGACTTCTGACTCCTCTTGAGAGTCTCATTAACTCCTTTTTCTATGATATCTAGATCAGATTACTGATTAGAAGTGATTCCTCACAGCACATAAAGCCAGAAATTAAATGTATTTGGTGAGAAGACTTAATGAAGACCTGTAAGGCAATGAAAGCCAAGCCTTGTCACAATTTCCTTTCTATCAATTCTAAGGAATGTGAGTGGCACATTTTGTGCAGAAAAGATCACAAGTAAAAAAACAAACAAACACCTAAGTTAGTTAATATATAATGCTATCTTGACCCAATCTTTTGTAATCATTGATTTTTCATCTATAATAAGAGTACTTTAAACCAAAAGAGATACTTTAAGTAACAGACAGATAAAGAGATATGATGCTAGTCCCAACAGATATACCAACAATTACTCTATATAGTCTAAGTACAATGAACCTAGGGGACAGCAGGATTTACTTTGCCCACAAACATTTAAAGGCAGAAGACAAAATCAGAAATAGGAGTGATAAGAGCTAGTGCAGTTACAAAAATTAATGCTGGAAGTAACATATAACCCAGAAAATGTTAGGAGATATCTAATATTGAATCAGCAGCATAGTTTAGAAAAAAATCACTGGTAACATTGCTAATACGCTATAATAAGAAGGTTGTTTTTTGAATAAATTAAGACTGCATATCTTTAACCTTTTTATGTTCCTAATTGAAAATTGATTTCAAGAACAAGACAATTATAAAAATACAAAAGAAAGTTGTATTTTATTTTTATTTTTTAAAAATCATACTGATAGAGATAATCACCACAGTTTGTATCATTGATGGATAGCAAACAGGAAAACTAAAGATAAACCTGTACACCTTATAATGGACAGTTAGACAAAACTGATTCATTAACGCAACATATCCTTTTTCATGCTGCACACATTTAATAAAGCAAGGAGCCAAGGCATAAAGCCAAAAGTCTGCAGGTGGGGCAATTTTCTCCACTCTGATGGCAAGTTGCGCAAGCGGGTGTACTCAGATAAAAACATGTCAATTTTACTTTGATAAATACTTACTTTGCATGTAAAACCTTTACCTGATTATCCCAGGTACAAAAAAATTAAGGTCAGCCTTGATATATTTATGACTGGAACCATCTTTCAACAATGAGCACAAATTCAAATCTTAGCGTCAGTCTACTTTTTTTCGTCTTTTAAATATTACTCAATGCCCTATACTTGAAACACTGCTGTTTCTACCATTAATAAGCAACTGAAGAGTATATGTTACTAAAAATGCAAATGGCAGTTTCTTCAAATCCTTACTGTAATTCTTCCTCATTTTTTAAAGATTCAAACAGTTCTACTAACCTATGCATTCATACCTTAATGTGCTACTAAAAAGTCAAGTAACAAAAATGTTAATTTTCTTCTTAATTATCTAACATCTTGTAAACCAAGGCCAATTTGTGCAGCAGGTTTTTTTTTTAGACCCCAATAGATATCATCGGTCTACATGGATCACCCCAACAGGGGCTCTCGCTAAGTGCAATCAGCTTAACTGGATGACACAGCTCCTCTTGTTTCCAATGTACTCGTATAATCACCAGCTTTGCTGTATTTTATTGAATGCTATAAGGTGTGATTCAGTTAGGCTGATCACAGCCAGTGAGAGTCTAAGCAGAGTTTGGACTATCCATGTAGACCAAAGATGTCTATGGGAACGGGGCCTTATATCTTAGCCTTCCCTTGTCTCTTCAATGATTTTCTGTGAACTGGGGATCATGACTTTGAAACAGAAATTTAAACCAAAAAATCAGAGATGCCATTTTTTTCTCCACATACTCGGTGTTATCTCTCAAACGGCTGACAAATTACATCTCATATCCCTTCCAAAATTAGAAAATGATTTAAAAGGTCAATAAAGCTTCCAAGGGAAAAACCAGGTAAGAAAGACAACTCAGCTTGTCCAGGTTGTATCTGCACAGCAATCCAGCTTCTCTAGTAATGAATTACCAAGTGTAAGCAATCTTCCGCTGTCATTCACATTAAGGTAAATATTCAAAAGTCTTTTTCATGTATGTATTCCCAATAACTTGTCTCTTTATATCCGATACATCAATCACCCACTTCTCCATTCACAGAAAAGTCTAACTTGATTTATTCAAGATGCCAGATGAATAAATAAACATAAAGGAGTCGTAAAGTATGTTATTTTGGCAAGACCAATGCATAAGCCCCCCCCCCTCCCCCTAAATTCTAATATGGTTAAATATCCTCAAAAGCGTCTGTTATTAGTAACATCTATTTTGAACTCAGTATGAATGGTTTCTTTAAAATACATTTGACCTGTTTCCCTAAACTGTTCAAAAACCAGTTTGGTAATGCAACATTTCCTTAGATAAAAATGGGCTACATGGAAAAAATATATATCACTTACACATACAAGGAAGAGTTTTAGACCAAGTTCAAATCCTCTTGTTGCCTTTATGGTATTAGTTTCAGCCAACTTAACATCAAATCTTAAAATATAAGAAGAGGACATATGAAGAATTTAATTGAGAGAAATTCCTTAAATGAAAGTTTGATGATTATAAGGTAAGTCTGACCTGTTTGGCCCCCCCATCCTCCCCTGCTAGCCAAAACAACTTTACAAAGCACACACACACATGCATGTTACTGTACAGGAAGAAAAATGCAACTTGATAAAATCATATCAGGAAGGTGTTCAACAACTGGTTATCGCTCTCATAATGTGTCCCTTCTCGTGCATACACTTATTGCAAACACCTCACCACTAGATCAAGTTTAAAGCTGTATTTCTTTTCAGGTCATGCATGTTTGATAATCTGAGAATCTTTTTTGCCAACCTCTTCCAGGTTAATTTTGAAAGGTTTAGCTTATAATCCATAGAGAAGAACACAACCTGGTAATATATCAATGTTCCCTAAGCCTGCAAACAGAACAGTGATTAATCTCTTTATAAATTCCTGCATTGCTACATAATAGGGGTTGTGCACTTTTTTTTTATAGAAAAACCTAACTAATTCAAACAACTTGAAATAAACATTTCAACCGGACTTCCTCTAAAATGTACCAGGCTCTGGTATCAAGCTAAGAAAACATTTGCTTCTAAATCAATCAATCAGTAAGATATTTTTTTCAGAAGAATAAAAACTGACAATTTGGGTGTAAAAAAGTTAAATATTTCTATCAATTTCCTTCAGCCAAAATAAATCATGTATATCCATTGATAACAATTTAGTATCCTACTGAAAGCCAAGGGTCTTTCCTATGATAATAAATACCGGAGAGACACCAGTGTGAATACAGTATGCATATGACCTGAGTAGAGAGTTATAGGTGACAGGGTGTGAGGGGACAGAATATCAATAGCTGACTTCTGTAGCTAGGTGACCAGGCAGACAGGTATATACACACTGCTAAACTGGATCTTTACCTAGGCATGACCTAACATGATATAACAGCTCAGGTAAGATAATCTGACTGAAAGTTTTATTTCACTGTTCATTTATAGCCGCTGTTCTATAAACGTGCATGCTTCCAAAACAGTTAACAATACCATATACTTTGAAATGAAGTTTCATATGGGCATGACACGTTTCTTCATTTTTTAAAAAACATTTTAGATCTTACAAATGATATATATAGTGTCTTTTATAAGATGATCTTTAAAAAAAGTATTACGCTCTTTGATATCCATCTTGACATAAACATAGAATTACCTCCAAAAAATATATTGGTTAGATCATTTTAAATAATGCTATGCAATCTTTGTGCAACACAAATTTTCAACAAAAATGTGTGCAACGAGAATTTTCAACAAAATTTACTTAATACAATATAAAGTTCAAGAGGTGGCAAATGACATAAAGCTTGAAATATTTAAAGAATAGCCACATGTGACACTAAGTGGATGCAGCTAGGGTACTTTTCTCTGGCCATTTATCTGAAGGTGACATGAAGTAGTGTCTGGGTCTTTTATAAAGATGGACATTAATTTCAGTGTTTGTCTGCATCTATTAGGAGTTGATCACAGTGAACTATCCTGCCCCTGGCCTCGGTATCAGAGAGATCCTGCATTTCAATTGGTATCAACCTAGATTCTTTTGAACATTCTTCAAATTCCACTTTATTATTTCTTAACTTTATTTTAAAAAACTGCTGGCCATCAGTGAAGAAAGAGGGGAAAGGGTGGGTGGGTTAGTGGAATGGGTTGGTAGACTTATAAACTAGTAGTTGTCTACTCAGACCTGTAAATTTAAAGTAATAAATGCAGCACAGTAGCACTTACATCAGGTTTATGTCGACAACTGGATATAAAAACAATAATTAAACATGGAGAATTTAAATTTAAATGAAACCATCATGCAATTAAATATAGTGAAGCACTCATGTACCATCAAACTTCTAATATATAGGACTATCTGACCAGGGAAGTATTGTGTATGCTTACAAATTTTCCTCTTTTTCTGCATCCATAAATACCAGTTTCTTTACCTTAGCAACATACTTTATGCTCTGTTTACCTGCAGATAACTGCAATTTAATTTGACTGAATCGATAGGAATGTCTGGTACTTTCTAGTTGTGAAAAACTGGCAATTTGCCATCATGTACACCTCAAGGATAAACTGGTCGCTAGACACATTCTTGCATTCATGCCCGTATCCCTGGGTGAAACTGTCACATGATGAAAACTAAATATGTTCAAAACAGCAGTATGTGTATTAAATTGACACATATCAAAAGAAACAATAGTTGGATGAGTATTGACTGATCGGCAGAATAATATATATATTTTAATTCAAAAGCTGTATGTGATATTGCCATGAATAAAAATATTCTTTCTTTCTTTACATCTACAGTATAAACAGAAAAAAATCTTGTTAATAAACTACCTTTTACTTTTGTAAAGGAACCCTAAATTGAGTATCGATGCATTATTTATTATCTCATTTTTTTGCAAGTTAAATGTGAGTTTTAATATGTCAGTAAAACAAGTGTGCTTTTTTGCCAGTTCCCAAGACTATAAATGTGGACACCTGGTCTGCATGGCAAGGACATACTNCCGGACTACAGACTGACAGGTTGTGAAATTTGATGTTGTCCTCTGATCTGGATGTGAAAAGGATAATCATTCAAGGGGAAAATGTGCATTTATATTGGGAATGTTATGTCTTTCCATTTGCATGACTGTATGTTGCAATATATGTTGTACACTTAAAATATATTATACAATGGAAGACATCTTCACAAGAGTAAATTCTGAAGCCGTTAAGTGAAGTGTGGCCCTGAAAACATCTAGTATAATACAGGCAAGATCAAGTCTTATACTTACTGTGACATCAGCTGGTTCTTTGTTCTGTTTACTTGTATCAAGTTGGGATAAAGCCCAGCACAGAGGGCAGCTTTGACCACCGCCCAGTTCTCTGAATTAGCGTTCAGGTCACGTATGTCACCTCCCCCACGTGCTCGAACAAACCCTGAAGCTCGCAGCTGACCAAGTAGTTGTGTTCTGTAATTGACATTCACAGTTTTCACCTAAGAGCCAATCTTCTGTATTTAACCTGCATATTAATACAACCAAAAGTCAAACCAACTAATTATAAAATTTGTCCATTTCTATCCAACAGTGATAATATAAGAACAAGAATAACTACCTCATTCCCACAATCATTTCCATAGTGGCTGCAGACAGATAGTTTCTTTCACAAAAAGATTTCTCCCAGCCGTCTGCCCTTGCCTTCTGCCAAGCCTGGAATGCTCTCAGTAATGTCATGTGGTCACTGAATGTACCAGAGGCAAAGGTTTTTCTTATCATGGCTAAAGACCGCTTCTGATATGGCTGGGATGGCAGGAGAACTGGCAGAAAAAAAAAACAATCAAATACAAGCAATTACTTCTCAGGACTTTACAGGTTTTATTCAGACAGGATTAAATAAATTGACGATAAAACAATTTATTTCTTAATTGCTTCAGTAAAACTTACAAGGCCTAAAACCCACAACACACCTGATTTAAAAAATTGAGCCAAAATGACACAAAGTATAAGAGTTATTAAGACTATTACAAGCTGATTCAACAGCAATTCAATTCAGCTTCAGTTTTCTGCCTCAATGTTTGGAGAAGAACATACTTTCCTGCCAAACTTACATGGGTCCTTGTAGGCCAGAGCACAGGCAACAGTGAGGATAGGATCCAGACACTTGAGGACCACTGAGAACAGGACCATCTTGCCATATTTGGGCTCTACTGGGAGATCAGACAAGTGGTGGCCAAGCTCTGTCAGGTCCTCCCACTGGTCCAGGGCATCAATTTTCTGGAGAATAATGGGGGTTTGTTTCGTAAAAAAAATTGATTGCCTTTTTAAAAAGTATACAGAAATAAAATCATCTCTTTGAATTTGACATTTTCATATCACAAAACGATTATTATTATGTAGGATTGTGATGCGGTGAATGCGCATACATATTAACTTATCAAGACCTGAAAATTACCCAGGAGCACAATGTACACATTTTGCAGTTATAACAGCAGAGTTCTGTGAAAAGATGTAAGCCATTCTCCCATGCCTCACCTGCAGCAGCTGCACAGCATTCATGGTGGTCAGGTAGGCAGGGGGCTCTGGAGCCTTAGCCAGGAAGTCAGCTATCGGGATATTGACAGGGGTCAGCAGTTTGGTATGCAGGCATAGTTCCTGGTATAAATGGGTTTAATTATTTATTCAATACATAATAGCAAATAACAACACACTAATTAACCAGCAAAATCATGAACATTATTGACCATGCAAAATGATAGAATTGATGGTCTGGCTATCAACCAAAAAATTAGTTGCTTTATCCAGGACTGATATTATCAAGAAAGCATTAACATTTTGGATTTTTTTTTTGAAAAAGTGTACCAGGAAGACGGCAGCATGTTCAAGAAAAACCCAGCACTTACCTCAAGTGGAAACCGTAGTATTTCTGGCAGCTGGAACTCCTGCATGTTGTTGTAACGTATTCTACTAAACAGGTGATAGCATGTGCCAGCACGGCAGCGACCAGCTCTGGAGAGAGAAAAATGCATATTGTCACTACTATGACTAAGCATAAAAAAGACTGAAATTATTTTTATATTGTTGAATATATTGCGGACTTTAAAAAACAAGTCTTAATAAGAATTAAGTGTAATAAATGAGCACAATCAGCAAGAAGAGGTGGCTTTTATAAGTTCAAAAATCTTTCTGTAAATAAACCCTTATATCATGATTATTTACGTACATTTCACTGCATTTACATGGATGTTTTTTTCTTCTTTTTTTATTTATTTCTTTTCCTTTTTGCCATCTGTGAGTCTACTTCAAACAAAAGACTAAATTCAGGAATTCTCAGATATTCTCTGCCATGTGCAAAGTTCTCACCTTCCTTTCCTCTGCAGTGCACTAGCCTTGGAGATCCAGTGACACTTCAACATGGACACTGATGTCAGGGCATCAAATGATTTCTGCAATAGTCATGATTCAACATAAGACTACATTTCCATACACCAATTGTAACATGATGACATTTAATGTAAAAATAATACAAATTATATTTAAAACAACATGCAATGTGTGTTCCTGAAAATATTTTAGTGTCTTACCTCCTTAACTTTCCCAGAGTCGATAACAAAAACAACATCATCAATGGTCAAACTGGTCTCTGCTATGTTGGTAGCCAGGATCTGGAATATAAGAGCACAGAACAGAACTAATACATGGTCACATACAGCACAATATCATAACTATTAAACAGTATCAGTAACATGGGAAACTAGGAGATGAGTTGTAATGAACAGGAAACAAACTTCTTTTCAAGGAGTCTACTCACAATCTTCCTAACCCCTGCTGGGGGCCTCTTGAACACTTTCTTCTGATCTGTTGTCTGCATAGCTGAGTGAAGCATGAACAAAATGTACCTAAAAATAAAAGTATAAGGCATGCATAGTGTCTGTATAAAATATAAAATGACCCCACATATGTTTATATATATCAAGGTAAAGACGTATAATGCTTTTTTTTTTCAGAAAAATAGATGGAAAGAAGGATGGAATATTTACATATCTTACTTGTATAACATTTCCCTACTCGTATAAGCACTGCAAACATATCACTTAGTAAAGAGAAGCAGAGATAGTCTCACTTAAAACTATAATTTTACATTGAAAACTATTTCATGTAATATGCATCAATATCAAGGTCTATATCAACATAGTTGCATTAACCTGTTGCTGTCCCCAAAGTGCTTGTCATCATTGATAATCCTGTCACGAAGACCAACAATTTCAACATAGCCAGGCAGAAACACCAGAATGCTACCTACAAAAACAATTAATAATCATATTTAATCATTCCAATAAACCAAAAACATATTCTACTTCATGTGTAGCTGTATTCCATTACATTTTAACCTTGCCCTGAAAAATCAAAATATCCGAAACTAAATGCAAAAGAGTGATCAAAATAATACTGTAAAATAAAATATAATATTTTACTATATTGTGAAAACCAAAACCAGAAACTCCTTGTACGGGGGCGTCTCGATAGTCCGAAGGTTCATTGGTCCGAAAAGTGGTAACATTTTCATCGATTTTTTAATGAAGGGTTCATTGGTCCGAAGGTTCTATAGTGAATATTCGGACCAATGAACCTTCGGACTATTGCTACGGCCCCCCTTGTACATCCTCACTGTAGGACACACACACACACACACACACACACACAGAGAGAGAGAGAGAGAGAGAGAGAGAGAGAGAGAGAGAGAGAGAGAGAGAGAGAGAGAGAGAGAGAGAGAGAGAGAGAGANAGAGAGAGAGAGAGAGAGAGAGAGAAAGAGAGTTTGTGACAACAGTCACGTTCTTAGTGCATAGTATATTACAAATCACAACTGTGCTCCTCTTTTATCTGACATATACACTCTCCTATCAACATCAAGCTTTTTAATTAAAAATATTATCTATCGAACAAACAGATGAGGGTACAAATACTGTCTCAATTTTGTTCAGATTCATATCCCATTGATGCCTCTCCTTCTGCAAATTAACTAATTTTCAACCACTCTATATAGTCATGAAGTTGATACTAATTTCCATTCAACTGATTCTGCTGGGTGCTGTCACTGCTCAGATACCACCTGGCACACCTATTCAAAGAACAGGCAGCCTTCAGGCCAGCCTAATCAAGCTGCATCTTACTGCCTTTGAAAACAGCAAGAACATTCAACAACTGGAGGACACTTTGGCTGCTGGGGCAACCAACATCAGCCTTCTATTGGACCTGATCAACCACATTCAAACTGGTCAACAAACCATGCAAGGCAATCTTCAAGACCTTCAAAGTGACCTGGAATCTGCAGAAAAGTTGACAAATATGACAACACAGCACCTTGAGCAAAAACTGCTAGGACTCCTAAATCAATTGCAAAGTGTGGTTAAAGTGCAGGCTGATCAACAGGCCAAAGATAATGAACAACATGGCCAAATTGGAGGATTTCAAAATCAGCTCAAAATTATGGAGAATGCAACTGAACAGCTAAAGTCCAATCAACTGACCAAATCGGGCGAGTACAATCACCAGCTCGGTAAACTTCAAGACCAAGTTCAGAATCTAGAAGAAAATACAACTAATACTGCCCAGATTCTATTCAAACAAGTAGAAATGGGAGACCAAAGGAATGATCAGCTCATAATACTTCAAAACCAGCTACAAAATCTAGAGAAGATTACCAATAACACAGTCAAGGTTTTGTCCATTCAAGAATCCACTCTTAACCAATATGGGCAACAGATTAATGATTCCAAGCAGATTACTTTTAATCAACAAACCACTCTCAATGAACATGACAGCCAAATTATTACCATGAAACAGACAACACTGCGCCAGCAAGAAAGCCAAATCAACACCATGAACCAGTTTATTTCCAAGCAACAGACCACTTTGAATCAATATCAAAGTCAAATCAATGCCATGAACCAACTGATTTCCAAGCAACAGACAACTCTTAACCAACATCAAATCCAAATCCAAACCATGAACCAACTGATTTCCAGCCAAGACACAAGTAATAAAAACCAGACAGCAGAGATAACTCAGCTGACTCTGTGGCAACAACACCAGGACCAAACAGCACAGACAACAAAGGGATCTTTGGATGATCTCAGCAGAAACGTCACAAATTTCCAGCAATCTGTAACAAACACAGGTAAGACACCCATGCTCTTTACTCTGCTTCAGGTCATGTGGCAATGAAAACTAAACTACTGATTAAATTTGATAAATTTCTATACTCCTTTTATTTATTCATAACATGGCAAATGAATTTCTGACCATTTGCACAAAATGCTTTGATGTGAAGCAAACTGAAGCAATTGAAAATTGATGTCTCACGTGCAGCATGCCCCACACTCATTGACACTGACATGATGCATAAAATCTAACAGCGAAAAAAAAAAATATATATATAATCTGCTCCTTCTAATCAAACAATAAAACTCATCTTTCCTGTAAAAATATCAGTAAACAAAACAGTTTGAAATGTGGATAGTAATATGGCTGAGTACTCTTTCAGATTGTCCAGTTGGTTTCACATGGTCCATGTTTGCTTGCTACAAATTTGTTGACCAGAAAAAAACCTGGCAGGATGCTGAAAACTACTGCAAGATCCTGAATCCTGGAACCCACTTGGTCTCTATCAACTCTGCCACAGAACATAACTTCATAGTTACATACATTTATTCTTCAGGTAAGTAATGGCTGAATAAAATATATTTTGGGTATCACTGGTTCCATGTGAAAAAAAGTTTTATATGTGCAATTTTTGTTATAAGGTTGGTATCACTCAAACAAATTCTATATATAAAAGCAGAGAATTTTAGTTCAGTGTTTATGACTATAAATGATCACATAAAGGGTATCATGTTAATTATCATTTCTTTTGGTTTTTTTAAGGTACTATTACAGACCAGAAAGGAAAAATATTTACGTATGGAGGGAAATATTTACGTATGGAGGGAAAACTTTTAAAAGTTGCACTAAAGGTGGTCACGGTAAGCTATGGTGCTCCTTTGATAAGAACTATATTGGAGCCTGGGGAAACTGCATGGGTGAGCAACATTTTTTATGTCAGCTTTGTTCAAATTTATTACCAAACACAACTAAAACTTTGAAGTAAATCACTAATATCCATACCATTATTTTTCAATATATATATATCTATTTATTATATAATCATATATAATTAAATGAAAAAATAAAACTTCTTATATCAAATTATATTACCAAATACATGTCTCATGTCATTAAGTACATTGCATGCCATATTCAGGTCCTGCTGGTTGGAGTAGTGTGTATTTTTGGATAGGAGGGAATGACTTACAACAAGCAGGCACATGGAGGTGGGTTGCAGATGGACAAACTATGGTCTACAAAAACTGGGGGGCGGGGCAGCCATCAGGAGGCCATGAACACTGTGCAGGGATTTCTACACTTCCTGCTTATTATAATCTATGGAATGATTTTTCATGTAACAGTAAATTTCCATTTATCTGCAAAATGAATAAAGTCAGAGTTTAGGTACGTGGTTTTTGGCAAAGGCTCATAAAACTGTTTTCAAAACCAAGTTAATCAAAAACATTTCATAAAATTGACTACTGACTCCTCTTAGAGTCTCACTGATCTTCTTTTTCTATGTTAACTAGATTAGGAGATTACTGATTAGAAGTGATTCCTCACAGCACATAAATCAATAAATGGAATGTGTTTGGTGAGAAGACTTAATGAAGATATGCTACGCAATGAAAGCCAAGCCTTGCCACACTTTCCTTCCTACCAATTCTAAACAAAGTGAGTGGCACATTTGTGCAGAAAAGAGCACATGGAAAAAGCCGATTAAGTTAACTTAAATATATAAAGATATGCTGACCCAATCTTTTGTAGACGTGTCAAGAAGTTTAGTGCACGTTTTTGACTCTATAATAATTGTACTTTCAAAGAGTTGTGATGCTCGTCTCAACAGATAAACCAACAATTACTCCATATAGTGCAAGTATAAAGCACCTAGGGGACAGCAGGATTTACTTTTGCCCACAAACATCTAAGACAGAGGACAAAATCAGGAATAGAAGTGGTATGAGTGCAGTTACAAATTATAAATGGTTTAAGCATCATATAACCCAGAAAATATAAGGAGATATCTGTTTAGAAAAAAATTACTGTTAACACTGCTAATACCCTAAAATAAGAAGGTGGTTTTTAAATAAATTAAGACTGCTTATCTATAACCTTTTTATGCTCCTAATTGAAAATTGATTTCAAGAACAAGACAATTTTAAAAATACAAAAGAAAGTTGTATTTTATTTTTATTTTTAAAAAATCATACTGATAAAGATAATCACCACAGTTTGTATCAGTGATGGAAAGCAAACAGGAAAATTAAAGATAAACCTGTACACCTTATAATGGACAGTTAGACAAAACTGATTCATTAATGCAACATATCCTTTTTCATGCTGCACACATTTAATAAAGCAAGGAGCCAAGGCATAAAGCCAAAAGTCTGCAGGTGGGGCAATTTTTCCACTCTGATGGCAAGTTGCGCAAGCGGGTGTACTTAGATAAAAACATGTCAATTTTACTTTGATAAATGCTTACTTTGCATGTAAAACCTTTACCTGATTATCCCAGGTACAAAAAAATTAAGGTCAGCCTTGATATATTTATGACTGGAACCATCTTTCAACAATGAGCACAAATTCAAATCTTAGCGTCAGTCTACTTTTTTTCGTCTTTTAAATATTACTCAATGCCCTATACTTGAAACACTGCTGTTTCTACCATTAATAAGCAACTGAAGAGTATATGTTACTAAAAATGCAAATGGCAGTTTCTTCAAATTCTTACTGTAATTCTTCCTCATTTTTTAAAGATTTAAACAGTTCTGCTTACCTATGCATTCAGACCTTAACGTACTACTAAAAAAATCATGTGGAAAAAAAAAATGATAATTTTCTTTTTAATTATCTAACATCTTGTAAACCAAGGCCAATTTGTGCAGCAGGTTTTTTTTTTAGACCCCAATAGATATCATCAGTCTACATGGATCACCCCAACAGGGGCTCTCGCTAAGTGCAATCAGCTTAACTGGATGACACAGCTCCTCTTGTTTCCAATGTACTCGTATAATCACCAGCTTTGCTGTATTTTATTGAATGCTATAAGGAGGTGTCATTCAGTTAGGCTGATCACAGCCAGTGAGAGTCTAAGCAGAGTTTGGACTATCCATGTAGACCAAAGATGTCTATGGGAACGGGGCCTTATATCTTAGCCTTCCCTTGTCTCTTCAATGATTTTCTGTGAACTGGGGATCATGACTTTGAAACAGAAATTTAAACCAAAAAATCAGAGATGCCATTTTTTTCCCCACATACTCGGTGTTATCTCTCAAACGGCTGACAAATTACATCTCATATCCCTTCCAAAATTAGAAAATGATTTAAAAGGTCAATAAAGCTTCCAAGGGAAAAACCAGGTAAGAAAGACAACTCAGCTTGTCCAGGTCGTATCTGCACAGCAATCCAGCTTCTCTAGTAATGAATTACCAAGTGTAAGCAATCTTCCGCTGTCATTCACATTAAGGTAAATATTCAAAAGTCTTTTTCATGTATGTACTCCCAATAACTTGTCTCTTTATATCCGATACATCAATCACCCACTTCTCCATTCACAGAAAAGTCTAACTTGATTTATTCAAGATGCCAGATGAATAAATAAACATAAAGGAGTTGTAAAGTATGTTATTTTGGCAAGACCAATGCATAAGCCCCCCCCCCCTCCCCCTAAATTCTAATATGGTTAAATATCCTCAAAAGCGTCTGTTATTAGTAACATCTATTTTGAACTCAGTATGAATGGTTTCTTTAAAATACATTTGACCTGTTTCCCTAAACTGTTCAAAAACCAGTTTGGTAATGCAACATTTCCTTAGATAAAAATGGGCTACATGAAAAAAATATATATCACTTACACACACAAGGAAGAGTTTTAGACTGAGTTCAAATCCTCTTGTTGCCTTTATGGTATTAGTTTCAGCCAACTCAAACATCAAATCTTAAAATATAAGAAGAGGGCATATGAAGAATTTAATTGAGAGAGAGTCCTTAAATGAAAGTTTGATGATTATAAGGTAAGTCTGACCTGTTTGCCCCCCCCCCCATCCTCCCCTGCTAGCCAAAACAACTTTACAAAGCACACACACACACACATGCATGTTACTGTACAGGAAGAAGAATGCAACTTGACAAAATCATATCAGGAAGGTGTTAAACAACTGGTTATCGCTTTCATAATGTGTCCCTTCTCATGCACACACTTATTACAAACACCTCACCACTAGATCCAGTTTAAAGCTGTATTTCTTTTCAGGATATGCATGTTTGATAATCTGAGAATCTTTTTTGCCAACCTCTTCCAGGTTAATTTTGAAAGGTTTAGGTTATAATCCATAGAGAAGAACACAACCTGGCCCCCGTTTCACAAAGAATCTTAAATCCGTAGACGTCTTACTCGAGCTGGGTGGCCTAGCTAGGTCGACTTAGCTGAAGTCGACTTGGAGTGTTTCACAAAGAATCTAACGTCTTAGCTTGGCGTGCTTACCGTAGTCGACGCGCACGAGAAACTCTTCAAGAAAAGGAGGTGTAAAATTGCAAAAGTTTCACAAGACATGACGTTTCATGGCCTCTTTCGGCCGAGAACGATCGTTTATCAACGATAAAAGTCAGCCAAAACACAAACAAAGTTTGTTTTTGAACTTTATTGATAAGTTTAACTTCAATACAACTTCAAAGCAACAGTTAAACATTAGCTTGTCGTGGAACACTACTGAGGGACGTCTAGCGGTCAAAAACATAAACAAACACGCGATCGGCTGGGTAAAGNGATCTTTACCTAGGCATGACCTAACATGATATAACAGCTCAGGTAAGATAATCTGACTGAAAGTTTTATTTCACTGTTCATTTATAGCCGCTGTTCTATAAACGTGCATGCTTCCAAAACAGTTAACAATACCATACTTTGAAATGAAGTTTCACATGGGCATGACATGTTTCTTCATTTTTTAAAAAACATTTTAGATCTTACAAATGATATATATATAGTGTCTTTTACAAGATGATCTTTTAAAAAAAGTATTACGCTCTTTGATATCCATCTTGACATAAACATAGAATTACCTCCAAAAATATATATTGGTTAGATCATTTTAAATAATGCTATGCAATCTTTGTGCAACACAAATTTTCAACAAAAATGTGTGCAACGAGAATTTTCAACAAAATTTACTTAATACAATATAAAGTTCAAGAGGTGGCAAATGACATAAACCTTGAAATATTTAAAGAATAGCCACATGTGACACTAAGTGGATGCAGCTAGGGTACTTTTCTCTTGCCATTCATTTGAAGGTGACATGAAGTAGTGTCTGGATCTTTTATAAAGATGGACATTAATTTCAGTGTTTGCCTGCATCTATTAGGAGTTGATCACAGTGAACTTTCCTGCCCCTGGCCTCAGTATCAGACAGATCCTGCATTTCAATTGTTATCAACCTGGATTCTTTTGAACATTCTTCAAATTGCACTTTATTATTTCTTAACTTCATTTTAAAAAACTGCTGACCATCAGTGAAGAAAGAGGGGGAGGGGCGGGTGGGTTAGTGGAATGGGTTGGTAGACTGATAAACTAGTACTTTAAAGTAATAAATGCAGCACAGTAGCACTTACATCAGGTTTATGTCGACAACTGGATATAAAAACAATTAAACATGGAGAATTTAAATTTAAATGAAACCATCATGCACTTAAATATAGTGAAGCACTCATGTGCCATCAAACTTCTAATATATAGGACTATCTGACCAGGGAAGTATTGTGTATGCTTACAAATTTTCCTCTTTTTCTGCATCCATAAATACCAGTTTCTTTACCTTAGCAACATACTTTATGCTCTGTTTACCTGCAGATAACTGCAATTTAATTTGACTGAATCGATAGGAATGTCTGGTACTTTCTAGTTGTGAAAAACTGGCAATTTGCCATCATGTACACCTCAAGGATAAACTGGTCGCTAGACACATTCTTGCATTCATGCCCGTATCCCTGGGTGAAACTGTCACATGATGAAAACTAAATATGTTCAAAACAGCAGTATGTGTATTAAATTGACACATATCAAAAGAAACAATAGTTGGATGAGTATTGAGTGATCGGCAGAATAATATATATTAATTCAAAAGCTGTATGTGATATTGCCATGAATAAAAATATTCTTTCTTTCTTTACATCTACAGTATAAACAGAAAAAAATCTTGTTAATAAACTACCTTTTACTTTTGTAAAGGAACCCTAAATTGAGTATCGATGCATTATTTATTATCTCATTTTTTTGCAAGTTAAATGTGAGTTTTAATATGTCAGTAAAACAAGTGTGCTTTTTTGCCAGTTCCCAAGACTATAACTGTGGACACCTGGTCTACATGGCAAGGACATATTAAATTGTGGTCAGTTTGGTCAATGTGGCATGAATTGTTCCTTATTTTTCAAAACACTTCATAAATAATCACCATAAAACAACTATTTTTCATCCTTTTTTATCCTACTTCTAAAAGGTCATTATTTTAACTCCTGAATTTATAACCCAGTACTGATATTGCAGTTTTATATTTACATTATAAAACCACCCCCCATAATCACCATTTTGAGACAATTAATGCAAAATCACAGGTGACAGGTAAGCAGACATATCAAATCACTGAATATTTATCCCTTTTTTCATTAATCACAGACATTTATAAACTAAGGAAACCACTGGGGCCAGCTTGGGCAGGATGCAAATAAAGAATTGCCACAAGCAAATATGATCTGACTGCTACCTAGGGCTGGAGGGGACCTAATCCAATTCTCGTATCTCAAACAAACTAAGAAGAAACTTGCAACATTTTGACAACTGTATTATTTTTCTGCGCAGGGTCATTCAAGTTTAAGGCTGACAAAGAAGATGGTTTTGACCTTTACCACTAAAAGCTATTAGCCATGTTTGAACAGATAAGGTTACGGCAATAAATTTATCTGAACATAAAAAAGAAAAAGCTTTGTATTTCCTAAGCATAAAATCAGCCTCTGCTTCCATAGCTAAACAACTGGAAAATCTGATGTTATTATCCCAAAGGCACTTTAGAGTACAAAAACATCTTTACAGCATTTTAAATTTGGCCCAGGTTATTTAATCAGAAAATGAACTTTTTCATTACAGTGTAAGAGCTAGATTAACATTTGTGATGAAATTGGACATGACACCAAGCAAACAACTACATTTTAAGATACTATTTGGGAAGAAAATTTTGGCATTTAATCTACCAGCATATCCTTAAATCCCGATGAAATAAACATAATATTATATATCCATAAGGGTAATATCTTTAATATTGTAATCCACTGCAAGATGAAACACTTTTGAAACATAGCCACTGAACCAAAAAGAGATGTCTTCAATTTTGTTCCCTTCACAACTTTCAAAATGGATCCCTAATCCCCCTGTTTGTACAGGTATTACATGGGGGCCAGTTCAATGAGTCAGTTTACCATGTAAAAGTATTTGATTTCATTTGAAATGATACTGTATTGCTAGGCCATCTACCACATGGAAAGTCATGTTCTGGATGGATGACAACATTGAGCAGTGGTGTCTGTAGGTGGTCAATGACTAAGGAGTTGACACCCGCTTCAGTTCTATCTTTTTTTTTTCACTTTTTCAATGATCTGCAGTATGATGTGCTAGGGTGAGAAACCAAGGTGGTATCATTGAACGTAAAAAAAAGTTATATAGAGAAACTGGAGATAAGTTTACAAGGAAGTTGCAGTGTAAAATAAAATAATAAAAATTAAAGCCAATCTATGAACAACCCATTTTCTTATAAGTTTTTTGCAGTTTAGTTAAGAAATGGGATCCTCTCTAACTCTCTCTCTCTTCCTTTCTCTCCCCCCCCCTTCAGATGTTGCACAAGCCAAAATATTATCATAGATTTTCATTTTCAAACATTATTACAAGTCCCTGTAGAAATCTGATCCAATACAATCTATTTCACAACATACGGAAATATTTAATTTGTTTTTCATTAGTGAGAAGCCAAATTCGATTTATCCATTTAATTATTTACCTCCTGCAAGCCAAATAGCATAAGCAAAAATATACAGAAATAAGAGTCTTCTATTCTCTAATGTCCCTTGGGTATTTCCAACTATTTACATGTATTTGTAAAAATAAATTCCTTTTAAGACACAAAGCACTTGGCCTGGTTGCCCAATTCAACTCAGGCCAAATTTCCCATGATGGTGCCGACTTGGTGAGCGCATGATTTTTTCCCTCCTCCAAATTCTGAACATCAGTCAAAGGCATCAAAACTCTCTCATTCATACATCCTGCCAGTCAACTAAACAAATCAAAGGAACCAATTTTCAACACAAAAAAAGTGTTTTGAGAAAACACAATTCCTTTAATTATGCCCTTTAGGTAACCAAAACTTGCTAATGCTTTCAACAGATTTTCTCCTAAGGCAATTCAGTAAGTCCCCTCTGATAAAAAGTCCCTGCTCCATCTCACTTCTCTCCATTATTTCAATCTGTTGTGACCCCCGGGTGTGTATTGCATACTAATGGGAACAGAGACAGTTAAGCAATGACAATACAGGAGTCATAAGGTTTCATCTACAGCACATAACTTTAGACAACACTACAAAAGGCAGCCGTCCTGACTGAATACGCTCAGTTGCACCAGACTTTATAAATTGTTGTGACTGCATTCAGCCGGGGACCAGAATGGCTGTGAACTGTGCTGTTTCGGGAGTGATGGCTTCATAACTTCCATCTTCTAGGTAGGTTGATATAATAACCTCATTACTTCTGACAATCAACAGAACATACAGTAGTCAAGGTAACAGCAATAACTGGGTGGTTTGTTGAAACCATTAGTCATTTGGCTATTGTTTCTTTTGATATGTGTCAATTTAATTTGGATATTGTCACCAGCCTCGAGCTATCGGGTTAGAGTGGTGACAAATCAGCCAAAGGCTCACCTGGTTGACTATGCTGCAAAGGTTTGGAATAATTTCATATTTGGTGTATTATACTTTACAATAGTGCTTCAACATTTTCACTAGACTCTAAAGTTATGATTATGACCTTGAGTGAAACTTTGACAACTCCTTGTTTCTTGCAGCTTGCCAAAAAGAAATGAGTCACAAATTGAAGTTATGGGCAATGAAGCAAATAATCAGCAAGCAATATCTAAGTCATGCTAAGAACATTATTTGATATCTCCAGAAATTCAAATGTAAAAAAAAAACATTTTTTCATTAGCATATCATTTTCATAATAAGTATGTCTCGACTGCTTTTAAAGCATTCATTGGTAATGAGCATGAGAGAGAGCTTGATATTTAAGCAAATATCAACAGTTTATATACCTTCTTTAAAATGGATGCAGTAAAAGCTTTAAATGAATAAGAGTCAACAAAATAAAAGTAAATGCAAAAGCTTTTGCAATATTGATTTTGAACAATTTGTCTAGAAGAAAGCTTTCTAGTGCAATATGTCACCAAAGTTTAAACCAACACAACTGAAGTTCCCTTTTATCCCAAATATCATTCTCAAAGTGTAGTGGTGAAAAAAAAATTCTTGATGGGATTATCTTTAATTTTGGGGAACAAAACCCTTGAGGTACCAGGGACTTCTACACAGCAGTCTTTATCAAAAGACCAACCTAGAATGAATATTATCTGTAAAGAATTACTTTCAGTCACTTGACTCTGAAGTACTTAGTTTACTGACCATGGCTAATCAGGAATCAAGAGGTCCTGCCTGAGACAGACACCCCTCTGTGTAAGTTCCCCTTTTCAAAGGCAGTCAAGGTAATGTGTAGACGGTTCTCAAATACACACCTACAAAAGTGGTGGTCACTTTTCGGCATCATGTGGTCAAATACTCGACCAACCACTGCCACTCATCATTATAGGTACAGCCCAATATATCACACACTGTTGTAGTGTCACTGATGGAGCTTCAATCTACTCGATTACTGAAGGCATTACTATTGCTTGCTCTGATCTATATATTCTTTTTTTTTTTTTAAATCCAATCCATTCTCCCAATTCCTGAGCTCCAACTGCCAATCTTTATCCCAGTAGGGTTCTTTCTAAATAATATTCTGAATTAGACCCATTTCAAAAGCCCAGCAATCAAAAAACATTTTCTAAACAAAATTAAACAGTCAACTGGAACTGTAGGTTTCTAACCTATGGTGTATTTTGCCATATTGCACTCAGTGCACATGCAGCCAAGGGGTATGTTTTTTAAGTGACGGGCTTTTTTTTTTGTAAGCAATTGACACAAGACATGACTACTTAAATTTTTGTGACCTAGGGCAGTCGCACACAGGGAAACAAGTTACAGAATGAAAACAGTATACAATCTAAAAGGCGAATAAAGTAAGTGTTTTTTAAACAAACTTTTCTTTACCACTTTTCATGATATCCCCTGCATACATATTACATTTCTTTACAATTAAAGAGAATCAAACAATAAAGATACATACTCTGTCTACATGAAAAGATAAATGTACAATAAACTTTAAAAAATTATCTTAAATCTAGTGTGCCTACAATGAGCTGATGAAGTTGTACATGTAAAGGGAGGGCGTCTGCTTATAATGTTAACCTTTCCAAACACTCACCCCCTGACCCTTTAACTTAAAAAAAATCTTCTCCATCTTCAAACCAACATACTGGAACAATTTTGAGGAAAATGAATGCTTCTGCCATTTGTAGCATGAACTGTTAAAAGGATTACCCAGAAAGTAGCTTTGTACAAACTTCTGGTAAAAAGATTACTTTGTAACTATATACAGAGGCATGTCTGCGGAGACTGAAGTGATTTGGTGATCATTACAGGTAAATGTATAAAAAAAACTGAGCAGACATTTCTAGACCCATTCAGCTAGACCCTGGTCTTGTTACTTCATCAATGGCAAAATGTCCTTTTTCAACCCAACAAAAAGAATAAAGAAATGGATTTAACACTTGTTTAAGTTTACTTTCATGTATGTTTATATAGCAATGTTTTTACAGGGGAACACATACAACTTGAGCATTTCAAGCACCCCTCCCTGTTGTTTATTAAAAGAGTGGAAAATTCTTACAAAATATAGTACGCAAAATATAAACATGGTAATGTAAAAGTTCACAGCAGTCAAAGTTTGTTGGAAAAATGACATTCACTAGCAAAGAAGGTAAGAATGCCCTGTATGTTTTTAGATAGTTGCATTGATATTCTGTATCTTGATTTTTCTTCTTTTTTGGCACCATGTCTATCAAACAAGATGATTCAATTAACAATTTACAGGGGTGAAACATTAGGAAAACCTGTTCTTTGTGGTGATCATAGACAAGTTTGCTTCTACAAATTCATAACATTCAAAAGGAATATTTTCAGGTGAGCAAAAAGTAATAATACCCATGGTTTTTATACACGAGTTTAGCTATCAAAAACTAGATTAGATTCAAAGACCTCAGTACTCTGTGAGTGATTTATCATAGTCAATCCGTTGTGAAATGACAGAAGTGTCAGGTCCTCCTCCTGCTTAGCTGACGTCTGGCACACAGGGATGTATGATGTTTAGATCACAGAGGTTATAATATGGAACTGTGACAGACAGTTACATGAACTTATTAAAAGATGCCATAAATATATTATATTTCACATACCTGGATTTGTTACATAAGGGATCAAAGGTTTTATTTAAGAAAAAACTCACTTGCACAACAGAGGTTTTTACTGGTAAAACTGTAACATGATCTCACATGACTTAATTCAACTGAAGGGAGAAGGAATTTTTTGTGAATAAATTCCCTATTTAAATCCATTGCTGAATTGCCCTCAAAGATATCAAGTTGAACTATAAAAAGCCAAATGAACTGAAGTTATAGGCAATTCAGTACATTAGTTAATAAATGAGTAAATCAATAAATCATTACATAATCTTTTATTGGTATCAATTTATAACATTTCAGGACTTGTTTTGGCCTCCAAGGTCTTTAATAGGTTTGCACCAAAAGAACTTGGTGACAAAAAAGTCTTGTTGACGACACTGCTAAAAATTCTTTCACGCTGATGATTGACCTTTGCTATCACAATGACAAGAAAGGAAGAGATTTATGTGCTAACATGTAACCGTTGTTGCCACTTTTTCTGAAGACTGATATTTTAACAAATCAACTACATGGGACTGGATAACTTAAATGAATAACTTAATAAGCACAGTTATCATTCAATCACATATCAAGTAAGGAAACAACCATAAGAAATTAACTGTATCCACATGAAACTTAAAATCCCTATACCTTAACTCCGGTAAAAGATATGTTCATACACATATATGATTAACATCGGTGAATTTATTTGACATATTGCACTTATATAGAACACCATTTACTTTAAACCACGAGTTTTCTACAGTGTTAGAGGACAATGGAACCACTAGAGCAGTCTTGGCAAAATTAATTTGTGGTAGCTTGTTTATAAAATTTGGCACTAAACTGAAAAGAACATTTGACAGATCATGTTTTAGCCTCTGGCACAAGCCAAAGTGTATCACACATTACACTGATCAAGGCATTAAAATCAGGATCTGAAGTGACACAAGCTATGTTACCTCAATTTGGACAGAGTACTCGTCTGTTGACAGTTTCTGTCAAAAAGATCATTGTCAAAGCAACTTATTTGCCAATATCAAAATTCAAAGGGCTTGATCTTATTAAGCAATGGAAGTCTGAAATTTGGACCCTTGCGTCAGTTTTCATCTGAGTCTGCATGGAGGAATCCAACTTTCTCTCAGTCAAGTGCTTACAAAAAGATGGAGAAATTGCTATATCTATATTCATGCATCGCTAATGACACCTATTTCAAACTGTAATACAAGGTATTATGTTCCGGTCAAGTTTCAAATAAAGTAGAAAATAAAGATATCTATTTACATGCTGTCTTTGGGTGTGCAGGTTGAAGTGAAGTAGAAAACTTTGAAGGTGAAACAAATATTTCATCCTCTTAGATGAACTCATAAACCAAGTGGAAGAAAAAAATTCTAGTAGACGTCTTGGAACAAATATTGTGTAATCATTTAAACTTGGTTAAGATATGTTCCAATTTCATGACTGTCTTTGAAATTAATTATAAGCATATTTTAGAGTTACCAATTACTTTTCATTAACAAACTATTTGTAATAGGTATTCTATTTCTTGCCTGGGGTGACTTTTCACATCGCAATACAAGCACCCAGTTCATCTTTAGGAAAACTATGTAATATATCTTTGATACTAAAGGTAGCAAGTACATGCTGTACAATAAAGTCTGAGTTATGTGCTGTTATGCTGCAGCCATTCCCAGTGCTGAATGTACACAAATCTTGTGCTTAGGTTTACAAATTAGTCTCTGCAGGAAATGGGGCCATCAATACTGGGAGGATGCTGTAATGTGTTCTCTACCAATCCACTGTGTAATTTCTTATTACCTGTGCTCTCTTTTTTTTCCCTCTTGTATACATTTATAAGCATGAAGCTACTTAATCATGGTAATATTTTCTTTTCATTCTCTCTTTTTACGTTTTTATTCTATTTGAAACTCGCTTTTTCACTCTTTATGTGAACCAAAGGTTATTTAGTCTATGCTTTATTTAACACCTTATTTTTCATGCAGGTGCCACAGCCCATTGTCAAAGGGGGAAAAAAAAAGGTTGAATTCCATCATATGCAGCAGTCATTTGTTCCGAGCCAGGAAAGCTTTCTCTACAACATCTAATGGTTCAGTACACTTAATTGCAATGGTCACTCAAAGAGCAAATTTGTTGCACATGGTCAAGATGGTTTTAATTTTCAACATTTTTTTTAAACCAAACAACTAAAATAACAGGTAGCATTTTTTTAAATGTTTTCTGCAGTAAAACTCAGAATGACTAAAATCTGTAAATGTATTTTTGACAGTCTCTAGATGATGATCAAACACTTTTTAACATATGGCCCTAGAGATAAGCATGGGGAAAAAGCATATGGCCAGGGGAAATCAAGCATTCCGAAACTGGTTAACACTACCTGAAGAAGTAAATCACATAATCCCACGTAATGCAAATTACAGGAGCTACTGTAAAATGTAGTTATCTGGAAGAAAATCATAGGTGTAATTGCCATTTTATTCTATGAGGGGAGGCATAAAGGGCAGAGAAACAGCATAAAAAGCAATATGATAACATCATACAAATAAATTGTTTGTTTTTTGGTAACAAACACTGGAGTTAGCCTAAGATCTTCAAGTTCAACTCACTGTAAAATGAAAGCAAAGTTCCTTGGTGAGATCACCTTTTAGACATATAACTGATTGAATTCTACAATGTCACCTTGCACACACAGAGCACACTGTTTAAACACTTGACATCTCGACTTGGGTCTTCAAGGCCGGAATGCCAAGATTAAAATCAGCACCGAATTCATTTTAAAACAGATGCAAATGCCATGGACTTTATAGCAAGTATGTAGGCGGAGAATAGAAAGGTGTGTTCACGGAGCTCACTTCTGTCTGGCTAGAGCATCTTATGATCAATTTCAGCTTGGAGTTACCGTATGTGCTCGTCACAGTGAGTTCCCAGGTGCACACACATATATATACATTATACATTATACAGGATCTGTTGGGGTAGCATTTGAGTTGCTGGCTACAGCTTACACTATTCCTATCACTGAATGGGAATAACTACATGTACTTTCAAGTAAAATACATTGTGCAAACAACAAGGACCAGCAACAAAGAGAGCCTTTTTTCTTAAGAGGACACTTGAAAACGGTAAGCTTTTTGAGGGCCAAAACTTCAGCTTATTTGTGTTTCGGTGTGGATATTACTGAAAATGATAGGTGTGTCTCATTGTCATAGGAAATGAGGGGTGAAGAATGCAAAAAGGGAGGAACTTCTAAACAGAAAAATTTCACTGCTGAGTAATTATTTCATTTTGTCAGGGGTTCTTCCTCTAATTTTTCACCTAATCTTAAGTGTTTCAGGAAATGTTAGTGTTAAGTGTCTCCTTTTATGAAGTCTCATTACACTTTAGAAGGCTGTTATTCCTACTGATCAGTAGAAGGCCTATGAATTGTTTAATTCTTCCGTCAAGATCTTCCTTGATGTTTTCTTCACTAGGTCCTTTATCATTTCTAAGATAATGTTTTTCATTATTTCAATTAATGCCCGGATTTAATCATATACCAAGAATGTTAAGCATGCTTGGGGTTTAAATTATTTAAAACAATAATTACCAATGATGAATGTCTTTGATCCTCCTGACAATTTTAAATCAAGTTGTGGGTGTGAACCAAAAACTTCATGTGTGAGCCACAAACCAGCTTCAACCTTTTTAGTAATTTTAACTGCTGGTCAGTTTTGAAGGAGCTTATTTGAACTAGAAAATGAAAAAAGTGCCACACAGGGCAAAAAAGAAAAAAAAATCATTTCATTTCAATGTTTTGACTTCAAACCAGTCCAGTTACTGAAGGTGAGTAAGAGAAAAAAAATATTTAGACTAGATACATATACAGGGACTTTGTGGATAACTCATGCTATAAAAAACGATGCAGTGGTAACCCTGGTAAATTTCCACAACAAAGTAAAACGAGACAAGATAAACAGTGAACTTCTGGCAAATGACACCATATGGGACTATTTAACAGACATTGTTGTGAAAATCAAGAAACCATTTGGTAATTATATCACAGGAAAATATATAGTATCCACTGTAACACACCTTTAACAGCCTGGGAATGAAGAAAACCTTTGACATTAAGTGCTTCTGTCTAAGCTGAGACACTTAAAAATATTACATCACACCAGTCAGTTTGTCTACAGGTGAAATTAATCAAATTTTTCTTCCTGAAAAAAAAAAAATACCATCTTTACAGTGACAAAACACCGTTGTTAAGAGGCATTTTTCAAAATCAGCATTGAGAACAAAGTAGCATCTAAAGGACTGCAAGGAAGGTATCACCAAGTACGTGATCAACTTTTAAAGGTTCATTCTTCTTTTGAGATTTCACTACTGTACTGGCAGGAGTGTCAGGTGATGAAGTATGTGTCACAGGGTTCTTCAATTATTTGGGACGACGACGGTCTCACCTGGATAACTGTGGGGCCTTTAGTTGTCTGCTCAGCTAGCTGAGAATATTGAAATACTGATACAGAGGTGACATTGTTGTAATTGCTTCGTTCAATGTAAATACTGCTTTCACTGGGTTGTGAAAATCAGAGATGATCATGTTCCTAGAGGACTGAACTTAATAACTTTCTAACCAAGTTGTTATAGGTAGTTTTTTTTAATCATTTGTCTGAAGAGCATGGGATCATTTTGAGAAGAGTGGGCTCTTTATATAATGTTGCTTCACCTTTACATGCTCACACATAAATGCACATGTATGCACACGAGCACGTGTTCTTACTAGGAAAGTGTTTATAATCCAGTATATTCTGATTTCAACCAGATGTCCCTTCATTTCCATCCACTATTATTATTATTATCATCAATATATTTTTTTTTTTGGGGGGGGGGAGAACAAAAGTAGATTTAATGTTCATGAACAATATTATAGGTGGTAGTTGGAAAGACTAATAAACAGCCATCCATGAAGGTATATTTTTAAGTTCATTATATTCCAAGTACATCATCCTATACGTATTTCACAACCTGACACCAGAGCTTTTACCATATGCACAGAGGCATACTAATGTACACATCTAGTGTTATCAGGTATTTTATCCTTGTAGTGTACGTGCCACAGGGGACAGTACTTGTACGTGTAGCCAGATATAGCATATCTGTAACTGTAACATTATAAGGTTAATCATAAGAGTTCACTTTCTAAATTTCTGAGACTTCAGTCTTATTGTTTTGTGGTGGTCTCTATTTTAAAACATTTTTTCAGGTAATTCATTTCACATTATTATTCTTCTCTTGCAGCAAGCCACCCAGAGAGCACGCTACAGAAATGCGTATGATTGTGTGGGTCCCATGTTTTATGGCATCCTAATCACAGCTACCTAGGACATGTAACACATACACAACTCAGTGGTGATAAGATTTACAGCAACATTGTCAAGCAGCAGTAGCTACACAGCAGTCTGGATATAGGAACAGTAGCTAGAACATATACAGCACACTGAGAAATAAGTCCTCATTCTCTTTTACTGTGATATAATAACCAGCACCAAAATAATCAGAGACCATGGAATACCTGACAATACTGATCAGCATATGTATTTGCCTGCCTGCTACAACTCTCTCCCAGTCCTACAGCAGGGCTGACAATGAGGCCCTGCCTAAAAAGAGGGGACACCAGGAAAAACTTAACCAGCTGAACTCCCTGATGAGGTTCCAGGGAGACCAGTGCAGTATGCTGCTAAATGTCCAAGATTTTCTGTTGGATTTGTACAACGATAACCGGAGATACAAGAAAAAGACTGCCAAGTTACAGAAAACAGTGGACAAAATGGCCAATGAGATGAAACAGCTGAGAGAGATTGTCGATCAGCTACGCAGTGGGAAGATGAACATTGGTGGGAGATCACAGGCAGACAGTGGCTACCTGTACGACCAGTCACCAACTAGTGTTCGCGGTGGGCAAGATACCTCCCAGATCATGCGTATTGTACACGAAATGACTGACCACAGTCGCAACATGACGCACGCCATGCTCAGTCGTACTGAACATAAATACCGTGTCTTGGAAAGAAAGATGGACAACCTTCAGGAGATTTCTCGTCAAGAGGCGAACAGGTTTAGGTCTAAGGAAGCCGAGATTAGAAAAATGAGAGAAGAGAATCATAAGAAAGCCAGGGAGCTGGTAAAGCAACAGGATACTATAGTGGACATGGAGAAGAGAATCCATTGGCTGGAAAGCACAGCAAACCGTGGCAACGACATAGCCATTTCTCGTGGGGATTGTAAGTATAACTGGAGTTCAGATCACTACATTTTAATAATAAAACAATCTTACATTATTTCATTATTACTTTAATTTTGCTGGTGAAAAAAATTAGCACTACATCACAAGGGTTCTACAGCTTGTTTGTGAAGAAACTGGTGCTTCAAAAAGTTATGTATTAAAAGATGTACTCTCCAAAGGTAATTAAGGTTTATTTTGGGGGGGGGGAGCACTTATGGAGTTGTCAGTACATCTCCAAGAGAAAGGTTAAAGGGGAATACAAGTCTCTGGGGACCTAAATTCAATAAAATCCGACCCCCCCTCTTCTCTCTAGATCTGCCCATCACGTTTTACCCACTGTAAGCGTAAGCCTAATTTTGGGGGTAGTTATCCAGTCGTGACGTCATTGCCTGAACTCTCTGGCATTGGCCTATGCATTACAGTGCGGCGTGTAATGCCTTTGCACGGGTACGACATGTTTACCTCGCAAATAAAGCACTTAACGATACAAAAAATGGAACACATTATCCTGAACTTTCGCGCATTCTGATTATGTAAANGGGGGGGGGGACCTACCTTATGGCAATCCTGACTGTTAGACTTATCATTCAAAACTTCCAACACCATCAAGACCAGGTCTTTAATCCCTGCTTCATCTTTTGTGCACTTAATTGTTTAACGAGGGGACAGCCAGTACAATTTTCATAAAGGTCTCTCCCTTCCAGAAGTGAGCATTCTACCAGTAGATCAATCCCACTGGAGGTTATACGTAAACTGAACAATATCTGGCAGTAATGTAGCCATAGAGCAACAATATGTTCATTGATATAATACAGCCTTAGTGTCTTAAGCTGTTATTTTTCAAACAAAATTTATAAGATAATATCACAGCTACTTTATTACCAATGTCACAATGACAACATATGCCACACATAATTGAGCTGACTTTCTTGTGTCTATAAGATTTTAAAAGAAATGGGTTAAAATCCAAGTTTCTGGCCAATTATTTTACCGTTTCTTACTGCTTCAGACTACAGTTTTGTCAACTAAATCACTACATTGTGCACAGAGGTAATTTTCACATGTGCTTTATACACTATTTTAAGTTGACACGGTGATTCACAGGGAGGTGAAAAAATAATGAGTTTAAAAATCTGAGAGTTTGTTCTTTCCTCCTTGGTAAGCACTTTGTTCTAAAGTCAACACAAAGAGTCTAAAGTTTCAATCTTCACACACTTATATTTGGTTTTGAAATCTGATGGTATATTGACTAAATACTGTAACATGATTCAATAATATTTAAAGTTCCAAGTCTTTCTCACTTGATCATGTATATGATCAAAAGAAACATTCAAACAAAGATGAATGTGAAAAAGAGGATGGAAATATACACATTATTTATTAAGGTATCAGCAAGGCACACATTCCATCACTTAGAAAATAAATTATTTCTGGTGTAGTAAAGTAAAGACAAGTTAATTGGGCAACTACTTGATGGTATATTTGATGTGCTATACCTGGGACAGCCCCAGACATAGAGCAGGCTATTGAACCAGTTTTGACAAATGGTCCTTATTAGCATCATGAAAACTTTATACCATGTGTGCTAAACGCCAGGGTCAGGGGTCTTAGAACACTTTTCATCATGTTATCTTTTTTATTGCTTCCCTATCAATAAATGTGACAGTTGCAAATTCTGTGCAAGAGAAAATACAATTACCATCTAAAATACATTAAGAGCAAATACAAGCAAATCAACTTTAATAACTACAAATGTGTACTTGTATTTAAAAAAAAACAAAACCAACAAACAAACAAACAAACAAACAAACAAACAAAAAAAATACAATTCTCGAAGTAAGGAGAAAAAACATTTTATTTACTCCTTTTTTCTGTTTCAAAAACCCCATCCTTTGATCTTTTTCACCATCATTATTCAACATTGCCCCTCAAATCATTTCCCTCTAACACCACGAGTGTATACAACTGAGGAACTCTTGTGTGCTTAGATTGTCTGCTGTAAGAGTTCCCCAGTGCATGGGGGCAAATTAGTCATTTACCCAAGCCAACAGAAGTCCATATTTAGTCTAGAAATCCAGTTTGCGACTGAAGGTTATACATTAACCATACAATGATGGGTGAGGGAAAGACTTCTTTCAGGCTAAGACTTGCTTATTTTAGTCACGCGCTGCCTGGTGGTGTGTCTTCAGCCAGCAATGCCTTTTTTGCCCTGTGACACAGAGCGTCAATCAAACACCTCCTTGGTTCTTGTTCATTGCCTCAACACTGCTGGGCTGCAGATTGTAGTTCTTGATGTCTTGACACCCAAGTTTCATAGGTTTAGTTTCAACTAACAGCATTTTTTTCCCAGTCACACTCAAAATGGCAGGAGTCTAACCATAAAAAATAAGGTTCAATTTTTCACCTTAACATGCATTTTGGGATAACAACAATGTCTGCACGCAATTTTCTCCACTGCTTTGCCTATGTCTTTTTTTTTTTTTTTTTTGAATAAGTGGTCCATAAAAACCTCACAAAATTAGATTTTGAAATTAAAAAAAAAATCTTTTTAAATACAGAACAGCATATTTACAGCTACTTTGTAGATAAATTTTCCTGATAAGGATATGCCAAGTATTACTGCAAATCACTGATGACTGACACCATGAAAAACACCCTGGTATGCAAGCTGACTCCTTCTGGCATTGTCCTCCCTTCACCTTCAAATCCCCCATAGAAAAGTTAAGAAAAGAAACAAATTAGAAAGAAATGGACACAGGGTTTTCATTACAGATAGTATTTCGAAACTCCCCTATCTCTCTGTCCTAAGGCTAATTGTCCAGACTGTCACCAACCTCAGCTAATACTTGACTTTTAACTGCTGGATATCACATCACATCCTTTTACTGGGAGATATGGTGTGTTATACTTCTATCTGCATGTCTATTTTACATTTTCAAGCATAATGTTAATGTACACTAGAAGCTCAATCGAAGATACAACATATTTACAAATTCTCTACTTTTTTCTTTCTTTCTTGCAGTTTTCAAATCTTTTTGTCCAGTCATCTTTTAAAAGTTCTTTGTGACACATCTCATTCAGAAAGACAGCAGGGGGGATTGATTTATCAGTGTTTTCCATTTATCTTACAAACATTAATGCAATATGAATCCAAATTAGCAAGTCTTGGAGCAGTATTTTCTCCCATAGATAAAATGAGTACAAGCTTGTTAAATGCATAAAGGATAATTCACAATTCTTTTCCAACCCATTTAGGGGTATTATTCAACAAATGACAAGTTGAAAAAGTTTAAAAGGCAACAAAAGAAGGTAACTGTTTCAAAGGAAAAGAAGCAAAGAAGCTGCTGTAATTGTTTAAAATATCAAATTTTCTCCTACCTACTAGAAGTATTAATCAACTGACCACAAAATAAGCACTAGTATTTATCATAGGCTTTCCAGACAACTTCTCAAAATACATTAGCTCCATCACTGGCCCATAGTGATAGGCATCTTAAATGCCAAACTCTCATTAAATCTGCCTGTGTGCCATTAAAAAAGGTAAACACCATTGGGAGTTGAGTTAAAAAAGAAACCCATTGAAGTTAATACCTGTTTGATCAACTCATCCTCATTTCATTTCTATAAAGAAAGCTTAAGGTAGGATGATCATTGCGTTGAAAAATGAGAATCAGAAACCCAGTGACACAATTAAGAACTACAGAACTTTTTTCATTGGAGGACACTGGCATGGTGTGACACCTGGTCAGTTGAACAGATAGATACACAGAAGAGAGAGAGAGAGAGCACAGAAATAAGCAATTCTATTTCAGAAATGTCTATCTCTCATGCAAAAAAGTGGCAAAAATGGAATTTACTTTCCAAAATAATCACTGCAGCTCTACAGAGTTGATGTGTTTTGAAAACATCCACAATCAAATGAACAGGTTACCAAAGGCCAAACAAGCAGCAACTCCTTCAAAATATTTAGCTGTGGAACCTGCTCATTATAAACATAAAATTGGTCTTTCATGTTCTTTCCCTTGGCATTTACCTCAGTTTTCAAAGCGTTATACTGGGATTTTTGGCTGAATTGAATTAAAACTTGGATAATTGAGTACTAAAACTCGCATATATTGAAAATATGCCAAAGCTGTAAAACAGCCCTCACAAGTTCTATTGATCAATAAAATCTGAATTTTCATTTATTTTAATCATTTATTTTAACTATCCTTTGTATCATGCCATTGTAAAACATCCACTTCTATAAATGAAAGTTTTTTTTATCTCTGAACACAGCAAAACCTAACCTCCGGTCACTATTTCTAGCTGCATGTCCCGAGGGTTTCTTGCGCTACGCCCGCTCCTGCTACAGGTTTGGGAACACCACAGTGACATGGCTGAAGGCTGAGGAGACATGCCAGAGCCTGGACCCCAGGGCACACCTGGTGGGAGTGGAGTCCAAGGAGGAAAATGACTTCCTGATAGCATACAGGAAATACAATGCAGGTAATAGAGATGAATAGATTTGTTTGCATTAACAGAGAGTTTGGTAAAGCAGATATTCTTTTGTGTATTTATTCTTTATTTATTTTATTTTACTAGTGTGATGTTATCAATTTTATATTGAAGATGTAACTGATTTTAACAAATTGCTAAGTAAAAGATATGCTATTTGTCTTTGGTTAAAAGATAACATCTCCAGAAATGCTGCATCTGTGCTTTCATATGCTGACAACATATTCTGACTACTGTTTCCTTTTGTGACTTGGCATTAGTCCATTAATGATGTCATAAATACTGTTTGTATCTATTTATTCTAGTTACCAAAACCTCTGTATCTAGGGACACTATATTTAACAATAACTGAGCAGATTACCAATTATCTCTTCTTATATCAAACACCCTGTTACACATATCTTCAACTTTAAATGCATTTTATAAATATAGTCAATCTTTCATAAAAATATAATGACTTCATATAAATTTTTTTTCAAGAAAAATGGAGCAGCTCCTTCTTCTGGTCTGGAGGCAATGATCTCCACAATGAAGGGACCTGGACCTGGGTGGGGACTGGGAAACCTCTGACCTTCACCTTCTGGCTCCCCGGGGAACCCAACTCATTCCACCAGCACCAGGACTGTATGTACTTCACCGGAGATGGCGAACATCGCTGGGATGACTGGAACTGCCACTCACTGAAGATTAACTATGTCTGTGAGATAATATTAGAAGGGACAAACTAAAAGCCTTGGCTCCTTTTTTATTTCCATTTTAATCTATTAATTTCAATTTCGTCATTTTAAAAAGACTAGATCTGGTTTTTGATCAGATTGTCTAAAATGTCTTAATTTACTGGGGTAATCTGCTCAAACAACTATTTACTTGTTACATCATAGAGAAATTTCAAAGAAATATCACAAGGGAATGTGACATTTTCTGGAAAAAAGTACATATAAATGAGAAATATTACTAATCTCTAATAACACTGCTGCAATTTTTCATTACTAATCATATAAAGATGTTATACAATAATATCAATGCAAAAATGTAAACAGTATCTCAATACAGAGATCAAGCATAAACAATAATAAATATGTGAAGTATCTGAAATTCTGGCAGAATTTCAATCAACTGAAGAAATTTAACTTGACTATAATTCAGTGGAAATGGTTACATTCAGAGTGAATCCATGTTGAGTCCAGAATCAGAAAGCAAGCCAAATAACTAACTGCCTATACTTTTATTTTGTGCATATAACAATATTAAGTTATTATTAAGAAACAAGTTCTATATACATATATCATATAAAGCAGATAACCATACAAGGGTTTTAAATATCAACATAATGTAATGTTTTGTTTTTTTTTGTAAATAGCTTTTTTTACTGTTCATCAAGCTTATTGCAGAACAATATGCTGCTACTATAAGAGAAAGTTCTATCTGATGGGCATAATTACTTTTTTATCTGATGTGTGTCCCCAAGTTTTATTTTGTTATCAATTTTGTAAAAGCTTTGTGATTGTGTTTCATTAAAAAATATAACTATTATGTTATCATAACCGCTACTGAATTGTTTTATTTTATATTTCACAGAGATTCTGTGTTTGCTGTGCTCACCTTGTTGGCACATCCAAACACAATCAAGGATTCATTCTCAACACAACCACATCAAACACAATGAAAAACTCTGGGGTTTTTGGGTGTATTTCCCCATATGGGATAGCTCTGCAGTTCAACTGAATAGGGAGGGGGAGACGATTTTAAGACAGTGTGTAAGAGATTGTAGTAATTTTTCATAAAAAGTGTCAAGTGCCCCTAAATCATCTCCTACTAGAAACCCTGCAGCATGTTTGTCACAAAAACAGAAACAAAGATGATGTCTTCTCTGCTGGAAGCAATATATCACAATGAACACTGAATACAACTTTGAAATGAAAACTTTTTTCAAACCATCTTCTTTAATAAAATAATTGTGACCAACCCGAATTAGATAGAGAAAAACCTTGGAGCTTAATTTTATGTGCACAGGTGATAAAATAACATGTAACACAACACCTCATGTAATCTGACTCACATATGTGTCTACACACACCAGTACACACATACACAGAACCATGCACTTACCTACACGTTTTAAACAGACTGCCTTTCCTAGTGAATTTAGTGCAATTTACTCAGTTTAAACGTGTCCAATGTCATCCTGGTAAGGAATAAATCTAAATTTTTTTATTCATATTCTTCACAAATGTCTTATCTTCATTTTGTCTATTGTAACCTGACTAGGTGATTTTAATATACTGTTATTTGTCTTAAATATAGAAGAAATGAAAAAAAAAAAAAAAAGAAAGAAAGAAAGAAAGAAAAGAAAAAAATATTAAAAACCTTTCTACCACTGTAGACAGAGGGACATAGATTAGATTTCTGAGTCAATCAGTATATATCTTCAGATACACCTTAAATTTCTCTAGTTTCTCCTCTTACAGGGCAAATTTTACATAATAAGAAGAAGAAGGAAAAAGAGAGTTTATAAAGGTTATTTACTGAGCCTCCTGTAGCTAAATCGAGACTTGAGACTGTTGTCTGACCATGTAATTTGAAGTGAGACACCCATAACACACTCATAACTAATATGATTACCATGTCCTGCTCATGATGTGCAGCTGTTGATACATTAACAATACCAATTGCTAATTCTACATTATGGTAAATGAAAAAGGAAAAAATGTACACTTTGCTCAGTTCATTATGAAAAAAATAGTAACACAATATCCTTATGCCAGCTGTTTTTGACAGGGTAACAACTGTCACAGTATTAATAAATCTTAATATAAATATTACATTACTTCAATGTTGACCTGTGTACTTATATCAAATAAATGGCATAATCTGTAACAAAATATCCTTACCAAAAACAAACAAAAAACATTACTTTGATTTTTGAATAAAAAATTTGATATTTCAAATTGTGCTGTGTAGGTATTTGCAAAGTTCATTAAAATGTTACTCTTTGAACTAAATATCTTCTATATATTGCCATCAGATAACAGCATGTCCTAGCTCCCCCAGTACAGTTAATGGGAATGTATTTAAAATGTTTTCCACCCTCAAGTTCTCTACTGCATTCTGACACCAGTTTCACCAATTTTAGCAAACTATAAGAAAGCTGCATCTAAGCTCGAGTGAGAGAGTGTAAGATAATTGCCTGAATGATTGAAAGTTACATGGCATCCAGACATACCATGTAATTAATTCTAACCTGATAAAAAAGATACCAGAGTGAAGAGCACCCCGTGTGACATATACCTATTATACCTTTTGACATCTGAGGCACATTATTGTAAGAAAACACTTGTAAGAAAACACTGCCATGGCAATTACCTCATACACCGCAAAATATCCAAATAGCAACAACACTTTCATGGATTAACACAGATATATAACAACAAATTTTCTTTTCAAATTCAAAATTCTTTATATCCTTATGAACCATATTAACATGCAAATTCAAAGAGTAGGCTCCAATCAGCAGTCTCCTCTCTCTCACTGGTGATGGCAAAGGTTTTCTGTTTAGTTTGGGCATTTAATAGGAAAATATAAGCTGGTGTGAAAGAGCACTTTCTTAGAGAAGATTTCAGAAGGGACAAACTAATAGCTACCAGACGTGTTGATACTTCAAAAACCCTGAAGATTCCAGAGCAACTAACAAGTGAGTAGTGTAAGCAATATGAAAAACATGTTTTAATGAATAGGTCATGCATGAAATGTGACAGTGAGCATGAATTCATTTTGGTTATATAATGATGTAACTAATCAATCTCTCTCTTTCTTTTCTCCCTCCTTCCATCCTATTCTTGCTCTACTAGGCCTGCTCTTCACAATCAAGTTGGTATTCTGTTACATCTATCACATGTAAAAAAGCAAGGGTAAACATTTTCATCTTGCAGCCGGATCTTTTCAAACGAAATGTTTCAATTCTTTTACTAACATCTTCAATGAGCAGTAACTAAACATAATCTCAAACACAAACACACACGATGAATCCAAGCTTTCTTTTTAAATGCCAAGAAAAGACTTTACAATAATTAGATTAAATAAAAAGCCTATAAAATAAATCTAAAGTTGTAACTGAAGTATTAAGGCCATTACAATTGTGTATTTTTCCTATGTCTATTCTGTCTCCTGGTGGGGCCTCTCACAAATTCTGATAGTGAAATGATCAGTGAAGGGAATGGTGATTTGATGGACTTAAAGTTGCAAACCTTTTAGTGAAAATCAATGGGCCAGACAAATGTCTCCTTTTTCAAATCAAGCAACATCCGATTTTAATCCATTGTTCGCCACGTTGCTATTTTGAAAGACACCAGATATGTCATTTCATTCTATATTTTAATCAGGGGAAAGCAAGTTTAGGAAGATGATCATTCCTGCTTTTAAACACTAAAGAATTAATTAAAAGGCCAAAACCTTTTGAAGTACTCTTTAAATAATCATCACTTAAATGTCTATAGTCCCTGACAACATTGGATTCCAATGAGACCTGTTACTGTCTTGGGTGACAACTTAAACAATCGCAAATGAAATGCTCAGCATGAAACATTCCGCATGTTTGATCATCTAATAGGAATCGAAGATCACACAAGTCAATTTAAAGATCCAGATTCTTTCTAAATACAAGAAGTACAGATTAAGAGAGGAATTGGTCACATCACTGGGAATATACCACCAGCCCAAAACTGTATATTTATTGGAAAAAGACCATAGTGATAGGAAGCTAACTAGTGCACAATCAAAGCCAAATGTTGACATTTTATAAAATAGTAAACCTCAGGGTCACAATTCAATATATAAATTTTAATTTTTTCAAAACACTTTTTATTCAGATGTTATAGTACCTACAACTCAATCTCTTGTGATTTAGGAGATATTCAGCCAATTAATGTTATGCACTGTACCATGACAATGAGAGTTTTAAAGTTGAAACACAAATCAGTAGTAAACAAAAGAAAAAAGTCATTATCTTTATGGTGCCAGATTATGTCCCTTCTCCCCTTTTTTTTCTGAATTACCACATATATTTTATTATGTGATATAAAAGCTGTAAAACCTGGCAGCTACTGGTCCACAAATCAGGCAGATAAAACTGGTCAATTAAAGCGGGATGATTAAAAGTTAAAGGCTTTGTAGTATAATTGAAGTAGAAAAAGAGAAATAAATTGACAGGGTGGTCAGGCATTTTATAAATTAACTTCAGGCAATCATTACCATCTAGTTCCATAATGTCACTTCAGTAATGTGATATCAAAAGAGCAAGTGGTTAGCAAATTGGCACAAAACTACCCCAATTAAAGATAGGAAAAAAGCAAAAATGTGTATAGGCCCTTAACATATAAGTTAATAGTTCCTTTTTTCTCTTTTTTTTCTCTTCTTACTTCTTTTATTTCATTATACTGAATGTCAATTGAACTGAGTATTGTTGTAAATGGCAATGTGCCACACACATGTACTACTCTGAACAAAAACAGCAGACAACCATGTATGCCAATGCACTGTGTCCTCATGCAAACTTTCTGTTAATGCTTCATGTAATGAAACTGCAACTTGACAGTAAAACAAGAAAGAAACGTTGTTATATTTAGGCTATACTCATTAGAGAATAAGGGAGAGGATTTTGAGGGGGAAAAAGGATAATTCACTGAAAATCAAGTACAGGCATCACGCATAAGTTACTTGTAACAGAAGATGTCTGGGCACTTAAATGTCTTAAATCTAAGCTCCTTTACTCTTATCTAAAAGTTACTTTTTCATTTTGAGTTACCTTACTCCACAACACCCCTTTCTTTCTTGGGAATTAATACAGCAAGGGTTTTGTATTCATTAAAACAGAACGGCACACAGCTCCATTATTTATTAGCAGGAGGGAGATCCTGTACAATGTATTGGCAGAGGTCTTTGGTAAGGGACACTCCAGCCAAATAATAACAGGGCAATCCACAGTGAGACAGTACAACCATTTCATTTCCTGGAACTGATCAAATGAAGAGATTATAAAGGCAACTAGATTCTTGTTTCACATGAGAATAAGAGAGAGAGAGAGAGAGAGAGAGAGAGAGAGAGAGAGAGAGAGAGAGTGTGGGAGAAAAAGATGTTTTTGGTAATATCAGAGATAAGTTTTCCAAGAGAGGCTATTAAGCTGTTGAGACCTCAATTAAAGATAGGAATTAAATCAGTCATCAATGATATATAATCCACGAGAGCTATCAATCATTCTGCAAAACAATATTACGATCATCATTCAAAACAGATTATATCTTTTAAACTTGAAATATTAAACCAAAGTAATTACAGAAGGTGATAAAAAATACTCCTTACAAACAGATAAACTCAAGATACTGTGCCAAGTTTTTTTTTTCGAGGGGAACATCATATTCTTTCAATCCACCAGGGTGTTATTGATGACTAGGAAAGAAAGTGGATGTGGTTACTAAGTAGTGGATAACAGAAGACCATGGGATATCTGCCCAGCAAATCAGAACACGTTTGCTGATCATTCTACCTCACTTGAACTGAAAAAGATCCACTTAAAATATCTTCTACCTCTGCAAAACCACCCACCCCGTCACACAAAAATGGCGTGAAAAGAATCAGAAATCAACACCACCCCATAATCTGGGCTAAGGAGTAGATGTCAGGTGTAGTCCATTAGTTTACCAATCGTTTTCTTCTGATATACCACTGCTTTCATACGATTGCATTTAAAAAAAAACTGATTTTTAATTCCAGCAGCTGACATCAAATGTTCTAACCTTGCCCAACTTGGTTCAGTGATCTCAAACTTATATCTCAAAAAAAGAATAAAACATTAGTTAGATACAGAATTAGGTTTATCATCTTGGCTGAAAAGGCACACCTTTATGCATGCATGGCATGTTTTTAATTCAGGATTAAGCGTTTCATCCAAGGCAGTGAGTACTTTAAAAGTTAAAAGAAAATTAAATCTATCTGGTTAGTATCTCCTAATGTTTCACCTCCTGCCAAAGTGACACATGCAAAGTTCTTTTTTTTCTAGCCCCACTTCAGCTTGACAAATTAAAACCTTTCCACGAAACAGCTTGGTTCCAGCAGCCTATCAGTATGTGTTACTAGTAATGTGACAGTTCCCATTCTGATAGACTGTTTCACACACACAAATCTTATCCACCTGATTCATGTCCTTCCACTTAAACATTCTGCTCACACTGGTGACTGTAGAACAGGAACAGGAGGATCAACCTAGGGGAAACTACATGTATATACTAAGTCCACACCCAAACCAAAAAGGTCAATTTCTAAAAATGCACCATAAATCAATTTCCTAAGGTCACATTCTGATTTTTGACAAAAACGAAGGCTTAAAAGTCTTATCTACTTCAATCTATGCATCAAATAAAGCCAAATGTTGCTTTTGAGAAGAAACGAGATAGTTCTCTCCACGACATACAGTGTATACATGATTTAACCAAATTATACTTCAAAATTCAGTTGAAGTTTTTCACACTAGCATTTTATGTCTTGTATTTCACAGACATCGTCTCGATATCCTGTGAAACGGGACACTGTCTTAACAATTCTCAACAATTTCAACAATGTTCTAAGTTGTTTAAAATTCAAATCTTGAATCAGAAGCAAAAACGAAGTTTCATATTAAGTCGTTTAAAATTCAAATAGTGTGCAAAATGCACCAATCAAGTTTCACATACCAGGGTTATACAAAACTGGGCATGGGGAAAAAATTCAGTTAAAGTTATATGATAATGAAGCAAGAACAAAATTCATCAAAAGATTCCAAAAATTTCACTAATAATATTTATTGGAAATAATACAAAAAATGAAAAATAAGTTTTAAAAGAAATGTCAGAGATGATCAAAGGGTAACGTAATGCAAAAAATTATTGTTCAAAAAATTATTTCTGTTTGCACATTTTAAACCTTGAATTTCAAAGAAAAAGAATGTATCAATATAATCAAATCCATTCTATTTCACTATAGATTTTCACCACAACCAAGGAAAAACCAAAATAACACCAAACATTTCAGACTTCACAAATTCTTCAACAAAAAACCAGGTGGGTGGTTGGTAGAAAGCTGATCTCCAACATTCAGGATCGACATCTTGTAACACAAGCTTCACACTTACATGAAGACTCACGACATGGAGGATCACGCAGAGATAAAATAAATGGACTTTGGGCTCACTAGCATAGCTTGTAAGGAAGACATCATCGTTGTCCCTATGGGCTTGCAACTTACTATTTACGTAGTCATAGTGAAGAAATTAGGAATGGCTGTTGGACTGGGGTAGGAGGTGCTTGCACAGATTGGTGGGATAAAGGGCAGTGACTGAAAATGTAAAATTTATAAAATAGACATCAAAACGACCATAAAATGTTGCCCTTTGTAACTATTTCTCAGTCATGCACAATAAATGTATTTATTATTCTATAAAGAAACTGCTGAACTGAAAAGCAGTCATGGCTTTTTCTACAGTTAAGTCACTCTAATTTCCTCAATGCCCCCTCCACCCTACTTTTCTGCCTGAAGACACGTTTTTATATAGAAAAGAATACATTCGCTCTCATCTGTTTGCTGGTGCCATTGTTTGACCTGCTCACAAGTGCTTACTCACTTCTTTGACTCTAAAATTAGCTTGCAGGGGAGTTGGAAGTTTTTGGCAAACTTGTACTTTCTCTTTGAATTGGTTTTGCCATGGGGCAGAGGGACCTCATTATCAGCTTGTGAGGTGGCAAGACAGATGTCAACATTCTAGAGTTCCGTGTCCCAAGGCTGAGGACAAACACACAGCAGACGGACTCACAATAATGCCAAGACACCCGTTGAACTATTTTTGAGTAGAATTTTGATTTCATCCATCTTCATCAAACTTGCATTCAAGGAAATTTTCTTCCTATTTTGTGGTGCTCATTTTTATTATCTATATTTTTAAAGCTTTAATTACACCCCAAAACAAAACAGAGTTCAAATTCCATACAATAGGACCAAATGTGAAATCTCATCTCTTCTTTTCTATTAAAACAAATGCTTGCTAAATTTACAGAACTTACTAATAGCCACCAAACTGCTGACTCCTTGTAACACAACAAAAACTCAAATAATTATTATTCATCTAGTTAGGGGATGAATGCCAATTCAGCATTCAAATACTTCAGTGTCCTCCTAAGGACAACAAGGTAAAACTTACATGTTGAAAAAATTAAGATAAATGTGACACTGAAACAATAACATTCAAAAACTTTTTTCTACAAAAGGATAAACTGCTTATAATTTGCATTCATAACTCAAGAAGAGAGGAGCAGGACTTCATTCTATACAAATGATGAATGTGCCATTTTAAAATCATACATAACAAACCATTTAGAAGATTATTCAGTTTCCAATTCTATATTATATTGTGTCTATGCATATGTGAAGACATAACATGCACCCACTGATTTATAATGCTTATGTTTGTCATGCATCTGTCTTTTTATATGTTCTCAAGTTTTCTTCTATATACTTTTTAAAAGCAACAATCTGAAAAGTTAAGGTGCTTCCAGAAAATAGTTTGTCATCATTCTGTCTCCCATAATATGGCCAGGATATTAATATTCAGTTCACAACATAGATGTTGTAATCTATCATCAGAGCCTTGTTTTACATGAAAGTTACACGGTCATCATTGTCATACCTGCCAGATTGTCACAAAAATGGGGAGGGCATCAACTCCCATCATCTGATATATGACTAGGAAAAAGCTAATGTGACCATTTGAATTTATGTTGAATTGTTTGTTCATTATCCTATTCTGATAGCAATTCTTTTGTAGATAAATAAGTATGGTGTACATGTTATAAATTTTACTTATAAAAAGATCACTTTCAGCCCACCAAGCTTTGATACTTTTAGGTAAATGCCCACTGAAATTTTTGACATACGAATAATTATTTATGCCGAGAAAGTTGTTCAATTTTGAGCACACATCTCCTGTTTAACAAATGGGGTCATATTTTAGCAATCAGCAGCTTAAAAATATGTGGACAATGCCCCTCTTTGCTTCATCTAGACATCGCTTTGACAGTTTACTCTGGCCTGTCTACTTCACCCAGATTATTTCACCTGTTTGACAGTAAGTTTTCTGTTCAATGATGTAATGAGGGGATAGAATCTGCAATAACATACAGCTGATACCTTGAAATAGCATTTTATCTTCATTTTTAAAGCAATTCCCACAAAGAGGACACTGTACCATATCTTTTGTGCTCTCTCACAGCATGGTTTCTTGAACAAAATGAAATTTGTTATTATTATCCTGAAAGATCTGAAGAAGTCCATCAAATATTCCAAATATGAGACAAGGATTGAATGAATTGTAAAGATTTCAATTAGCAATCTACTTCCATCACAAGCATATTCTTAATGTAAAATCTCATTTGTATCAAAATTCTTTTGAGCAAAATTGAATATTGAAAAATAAAAATGGTAGGCTCTTGAACAAAAAGAGTAACATAATGAGCACTAAATCCATTACTCAATCAAAAACAAATACATGAGCCCTGTACTTAAATATCATTTTACACTACAGAATGTGTGAAGCACTGTCATCTGAGACCATCACCCTGGGCTTCATTATAACACCTGGGGCATGACCTATCACAGGGTGTGATCTATACTACACTAGCCATGTGTGACCTATCACAGGGTGGGATCTATCTGCTCTAGGGGTTCCTCACAGTCCCCAACACATCATTATCAGAGAATCCAAACATTGCCATCCAAAAGTAAAGAAGAAATCTTACAGTCTAATCCTCTTTGATCATAATCTCAGTTTACCTAGTTCTATTTCACACCTGCAGGACTTGATTGAATGAGGCCTGAGGCTTATCTGATGATGATGACAACTATATATGTACTAATATTTTCTTAAGCCAAAATCTTATTAATGCAAAAGTATGTGCATTGACAGCACGGGACACTGACGTACCAATATCTATCTAACACCAAAATGTCCTTTTATTGAAAGGAATGGCAGTGGCAGCTAATATGATCAACAGTGATCATACTCTATTATATTAAATTGTTTAAATTCCAGTGTGTTATGGATATTATAAAAACACTCCAAATCAGAAAACACTGAACAGGAGCTGGAGTATCACAAAAGTATACATCATATATGATGGAACATATTTCCTGTCCTACGCTCATATACCTCAGTTAATCATGCACAACTGTTTTCAATATCAGCAAACCCCTCCCCCTCCCAACAATTAGTAAGTTGAACCAAATATACTCTTCTCAATGCTTCTGCGTTCTAAGGGTTCAGGAAGTACAACTGGTCAATATTTACCAGGTCAGTAAATCTAGACGACCCTCCATTGGAAAAAAAAATTCCAGTCTTGGCTCCAATCTGAACCAAGAGGGGTTTTAATTTCCTGCAGCTTCCCACATATAAAGTGACCAAAAAACTTGTGCTCTTAGTGTCAATGTCCCTTGGGCTATTAGATTTTTAACAAGCAGGAAATATGTCTATACATTATATTGATTCTCTGCAATTTTTAGTACAGATTTCCTTCCCTGTGTGTATGTTATGTTACGAGCATGAACTTTACAAAGACCTGGCTCTTATGGAAAAAAGTTTTTGTTAGTCATTTTATCACAACCGTAGCTGTCAGGTAAATGCACTGAAACCTCTTCACAGTTATGTTTTAGTAATTGAAGGAAGTTACCCGATTAAATTACAATTCTAAACGTGCAAATAGATATTGTTGGTTCATTAAACCTGAAAATGTTGTATTGTTAAAAAAAAGTTCACTTCAAATGATGCCTTCCAATTTTGGAAAAAAAGTAAACACAAACTTTGGTAAACATTATTGTCAACAGTACATGTCAGTGTTACGAAATCTTTTGTATGTTTTCGCTCATACCACCTCACAATTAAGAATGCATGAATAAAAACAAGCAGCAGTTAGTAACTTAAACCTCTAATGAAGTCATTTCAGACTGAGTATAGCTATAATCAGAATTTCATAATGACATGATAGTCCCCTAAGGTTTTTTATTCTAAAAGCAAATGGGATAAGGATGGCTTGTCACAGTAGTGGGAAGACCACCCATATTCCACAATCAATCTTGCCCCAACAAGGTGAGACTAAACAGTTAATGTTTGTATAACTGTGAACTTTTTCAGAGGCCAAGCATGACATACTGACAGGCCATCGGATCTTTTAAGTCATCATCAATGTAATATTACAATAAATCTGAATGAAATACATTAGCAAGCCCAAATAATATATAAAACAAAACAAAAATGCTATTTTCACTTTTAAAATGTCTTTTTACAATTTGAATAAAAATTCATTGAAAAAAGTACATCTCCCGCCTACGCTAAAAACCTTCCACAACAACAGAGTGATCTCTCCCACAGGACATACTTATATCAACAAAGAGACAACTTTTTCCGCTGTTCTAGCAGGGGTGTGCTGTCAAGTGACCCAAAGATACCCTATCTATCAGCCCTTTCTCTGAGGGGTTCTGAATTGGTAAACAGAAATTGGAGAGCTGTACAAACTAAAACTATCTGTTGATGCTGCTTATCAGTTGCATGAAATTGACTACTGACTACCTATTTTTTCTTTTTTCTTTTCTGTCTGTAGCCCTTTTTTTGGGGGGGACAAACACCTCAACTTATGCTGAATTGGTTTCATTCACACACCTACAGGAAGCGGTGGAACAATGCTTGTATTTTGTTTTCTCTAGTGATAGGGAATGATATCTGACCATGCCGCTCCATTACAGCAAGGCAAGAAGTTCCCTAGTATACACTTCCACACTAATCTTCCAGTTTCTTTCATTTTAGGGATTTTGAAACCAAGTCATGCTCAGGCAAGATTTCAGCAGTTTCAGACACTCATTTGTCCAGTATCTTTCTGTCAATCTCAGAAACACCCTGCTATCTTCTTACATTATTCACTTTGGCAATACATCAGAGCTTTGTAAAAACATTTAGCATAGTGCTAGAAGTAGCAGAAAATGGTTTAAATTCTAGTTAAGAGGTCAATTATTTCTGTACACTCAACTTTCCTTTCTACTTTGCTAGATATTTCAATTCAACCACAGAATTTCATAAATGCATAATGCAAACGTCCCCTCTATGAAATGTGACATTAAAGTCACAGGATGCAATTTATATGTTCAGCGTGTCAACAGAAGTTAAGTAAATCTTCATAATCGGGTTTCCCGAGGTTATCGACAATATCTACTTACTACTGAACACTAAAATGGGAAACTTAATATCAGTTTTTCTGCAGTTGACAAATGTATTATTGTCCCGTGAACTGTTAGACTTTGTGAATGGGTCTGATGAATGACTGTAGATTACCGCACCTAGACTATGAAATGGTACCCGGCCTGATTGCAGGACATAAAGGACCGAGCACCTCAGGCCTGCAGGCACAGTCTCTCCTTGGTTCATAGGACAAGGTAAGCTTAGCTTTATTTTGCCAAGGCCGATTTACAAAAGATTCCACTATACAGAAAATCTGTGTGTTGCACAATTAGGTTGGAGTCAGACTAGTTAGGAAAAGCATTTGTCAAATGATGCACATCTTGTCACATATTTATATCAGAATTAATGCATAGGTACAAAAGAAATGCCGACTTTTTTCTCTCAGTGCAAGGGCATCTTTGTTTCTATAGGAGAAAACAGCGCTCAACAGGAATTTCTTGTGGGCATGTTAAAAATGCCACGAATGGCTGTGTGGTTAATATAATTTAATTGACAGCATCACTGGGCAAAACCCATAAATTCCAATACAATTTTTTAAACAAAAGTAAAAAAAAAACTTTAAATGAAAAAAAAAATGCAAAAAGGAAATCAGTGCATGTTAAGGTATTTGTGTGTATCAAATCTTACTAGAAATGAATTGTGACTAAAGGAAAACAAAATTGGGATGGTCAGGTAGACAGACATACAAAGAAACAGATAAACAGCCACCCCACTTCCAGTATACACACTTCTTTACATATGTCAGGGGTAAAACTAGTTATCTTTTAATCTGCTGAATTTAAACATTTGTTGTTTTTGTTTTTCTTTTATAAGTTCAAATTCAGATAGACATGTATCCCTCAAATTCAATTAACTGACTACCATTCGACTAGGGAACAAGATCTACACGTGCAAATGCAGCACATGCGTTGAGATACAATACACAGAACAAATGAAGAGTGACTCAATATCTGTGAAGATTGACATCCCTGTAACAAACTTTATTCGGGACCTAAAAGTTATCAACTAATACCCCGTTCACACTACGCTCAGTTATCCGGATAAATTGCGAATTAGGTCACAATTCGAATAAATGCAGTAGTGTGAACGCAAGAGGATTTTTGTAATGCGCATTTTCAAAATCCTGCAAGCGAGGTGGATTTCTAAGCGCGATCCGGATAACTTACCGGAATCGACACCTGTACAGATCTAACTGCGCATGTGTGCAGATAAGTGCGGGTACCTATGAACGCTTGTTTATTACTTTAGCGATTGCACCAAACGTATTTGGAGGTCACCACTCACTAACAACATAAGGAAACAAACTTATTTTGCCATCTTATACTTCTCAAGAATGCTGGAATGTCTTTAGAGTTGCATTTGTCGTCACAAATTCTTGTTGGTATTTTAAGATTTCCTGTGCGGCGCATGCGCGAATGTTCAAAACAGGAAGTTAAACCTGAAATTTTCAACGTGTAATTCGGTTTCGCTTAGCGTGTGTGAACGCAATACCGAATCGAATTCCTCGCCAAAAATTCGGATTATAGAAATGCGCATTTTTGCAACTGTAGTGTGAATGGGGTATATGAGATACAAAGTCACAACACAACCCCCTCTTTACAAAAATAAAGCTTGCAGGTGTACATAAAATCCCTCAACTATAAAAAAAGGAGAAATAAGAAATGTGATCCTTGAGAAGCCACAGAAATATCATGAAAGTGTATAAAGATAAACCCAGGGTCCCTTCACGCTTAGATTGCTAAATGCAAACAGTATCAAAAACCCAGGCGACATTGAACAAACAGAGGGAATGGTTATAAAAAAAAAGCCAGAGGACATTCATGAGGTCTTACTCAAGGTTGCGGAAATGACCAGAAACTGAAAAGCTTTGAGGAAAAGAAATACTAGACCCAAGCTAAAGGCTAGCTCATTTACTTTTGTGTGGTTCCTGAACCTCAAGAGAAATAACAGACCACCTTCTTGTATATCAGTGGTATGGTAAGAGGTGTCATTCCAGCTGCTTCTCTATCACCACAGATACCAGAGAAGATCAGGTGAGAGATCTATAAATAGATGTGTACATTTCTAAAACACATGTTGGCAGATAAAGATTTGAAAAAGTTTGAAGCATTGCTTGTGAGGAGAGCTAGGAACAGCTCACCTGACACCAGAGTAATAAATTCCTCTGAGGTTTGAATACAAGATTTATGTGTCTACTTGCCAAATTATGGATAAGAAGTTAATTCTTCAAAAAAATTCTCATGAAGCAGAGAAAAATCCAAGAAGAAGTCAGTAGGTACAAATTTCTTTTTCCGTCTTTATTTTACAGCTACAGGTTCTTAGAGATGTTTGCAATTAGGGTTCAATGCTCAGCAAGAATGTATAAATATCTCAAAATTCAGTTTACATTAGTTTGCAAAGATGAAAGTTTGGTTAGAGTACGCCGCACCGTGTGTGTGTGTGTCCTAGCATGTTCACATTAGCCGAGGGTTTGATTCTCAAAAGCCAACAGCTAGCTTTTCTGCTTGTAATGGCCCTGCATTATTACGGAGTTCTTTACCCTCATTAAGGTCACCTATATACAATGTAGTTTCTTAAGAAGTACGTTAGACTCTGAAAAGGCAGTGTATCACAAAAGGCCCTTAACACACAACCTCACACCCATTTCACATCTGGAAGTCAAAACATGACAGAGCACTACAAAAACAACATCCACAACGTGATGACAAACTTTTCAGCGGATCATAAAGATTAAAATCACATATGAGTCATTAAGATAACCTACCTGTGATTTGAGACCCAGCCGAATAAACAACACTTTTATGAATGAAATCACAAGAGAAGTCAAATGTAAAATGTATATGACAGTACAGGTGGAAGGAACTTTTTAGAAATATGTACCTGGACGTACATTGAAAAGTAGTTGAATTAGTAGAAAAGCAAACAAGTTTGTATACAAATTACCTTCAACTTAATCCAAAGCTTCTTTTGGTTGATTTCGTCTATTCAATTACAACACTTATTCTATGTTTGGTAGATAATTCATTCATTTACATCCAGTTAATTGCAAAAAAAAAAAAAAAAAAAATGTTCTTTTACTTCTAGCAATAAAGAAGAATGAATAAGAAGAAATGCACAGTGCAAATTTTGCAGAATAAATCAATTTCTGACAAACATATTTCTGTATATTTTGAAGAAAAAATGTCCCCTAAAGGAATATCTTACAAGGATTATGTCACTTTAAATCCAATTGGGTTTTTTCATCTCTCAACATTGAAACCAAATCTTTAAGCCCCTTTACAAAATGTGAATGTCTGGAATAATGATGCATGGGTGACTGAAACCAGTATCACATCGCTTTCTTTCATTCTGAGACACTGACACCCAATCTGGAGGAGACAGTACCCAAAATACCATACTCTAATTACTATCAATATAACACCACATCAGTCAGATATCCCTATAAACATCCAACTTAATGGTTAACAATTCTGCCCTGTAAGTTCACATAGAGAATACACAGAAAGGAAGCTCAAACTTTAGTATGAGCTTCTGAATAAGTGATGGTTTAATGGCAGATTTAAGCTGTGAGTGCCCATAAAGTATATAAATAGCAAATACCAATATGCTTTAGATTAAATATGAGAGTGTAAGAATCAATGCAGAGTTTTGCCATACAAATTAAGCTATAATTGGATTTTAAAAATTGAAGCATGCTAAAGAAATATCTGTTGAGGAGGCAAAATAAAAAAGCTAGCAAGTAGCAAACTTATTATAAATAAACAAATGAATAACTCAAATGCCAGAATATGAAAAAAAGAAAAGAAAAAAAGAAAAAAATCTACATGTACCCCTATCCATACCAAAGAGGTTTTTCAATAAATCACGTTAGCAGGATCTTTATAAAGATCTTAAGCCTAGATAACATTTGAAATGCAATGCCCGTAAGGCATCTGAGCGAAGGTAGACGGTGGCCATGCAAAATTGCATGGAATCATACTGATTTAAGGCCATCTAATGTAGACATACTCGGCATAGCCCATAGCTCCTTACGATTTCAAAAAATCATATCGAAAATTTCATCGCACGGCGCCGTGTTAATGTAATTTAGGCTTTAGCACTTTCACAACCATGAAATGGACCAGCTACCCCCTACGCCACCCCACCTCCAATGTCATTTTTTAGCCTACAGCCCTGAATTTTATTTTGAAAAATGAAAAAAAAAATTATAAACATGTCTTGTGCCTTTTATACAACAACCTTCATTACTCAATTTAGCAATACATGATCCATGTATTACTTTCAGAGGGCTACAACAATGTTGACACATCACATGAGCAAGAAAGAATTATCACAACAACAATAACAATACACCTCCCGTGAAAATGTACCTTTGATAAAATTTGTAAGACACTTTGACCATGTTACGGCAACACCTGTCCAATGAGCTCAAACTTCTTTTGATCCAAAATGAACTATTTTGAATAATATTTATTCAACAATCAAGTAAAATTGACTTTCTTTTGTTAGCAACCTGGCAATACTTGAGACAGTGTTTTGAAAGGCAGGAATTAATTATTTCTCCTTGTTACACAATTTTAATATAAATATATGAAATGAGATGGAAAAGTCGAAACAAGCAGTGGACCCTACAAGGTGAATAGTCCCCACAGTGTAAGGACAATATATGCTCCTGGCACAGTCTTACAAGTATAATATGCCCTTTTAATTTTCAATTCCTTCTCCACTAAAAAAAAAGAGCTTAATAAAAGATACCTTGGTTAACTAAATTATGAATGGACAATGATAAGGGGTACATGCTATGCAGGAATACCAAAAAAAAAAAAAAAAAAAAAAGTGAATAAGGAGTCATAAGAAAAGAGGATAAAAGGTCAGAATATGTACATCAAGGATATTCTTATTTAAACTAGAGCATTGGATGAGAAAATCCAAAAACAACATATAATTAGTCACAGCAATCACTCAAAATTTCTGCTCCTAACATTAAACTTTAGCTGTCAGTTAAATCCACTATATATTTTTTATGCTATGTGATAAACACCGAGTACTCTGGCAGCCAAATATACCTGTCGCAGACTCATGACAGTGATGGTGTGGAGATGTACAGGTACAGACTCTCATTTCCTGGTGAGGATTTAAGCAGTTAATTATCTGTTCATAGATTTGATTTGGTCCTATGCGAAAGAAGATCTGTAATCTCACAAGGATGAGAAAGGGTTTAGTTTTCTTCTCAATATACAGGTATATGTTCAAAGATGATTAATCATTAGACTTTGCAGCCATTAAGATTTAAATTAAGCTTATTCTTCAATGTTATTTATATTCTGTTCAGTCAATAGGTGGTTACTGCTTATACAGCTATATCATTTCATTTTCATTTCTTCACAAAGAGATGAGGAAAGCTCTTTTCTACAAATAACCAATTTTACTGAAGACTAAACTGCTGTTTTAGACAGGGTTAAAGGGGTCTAAATGCTTGAAATTTTATCATAGGTGAGCCTTCTTTAAAGCAATAATAACTCTTCCTTTGAGATTCAAAAATCCGCATGAAATGCATTGTAAACAACGCATGGAAATATGTTCTATTGTATTTTACCACTAAAACGGCCGTTATTGTAGGAAAACTAAAATCTGTGCTTGTCAATAGGGCTTTCGATCCCTTTTTTTCCGGTCGACAAGTGCATTCGTTGCTAATGACGTAATAGTGTCACGCGGATTCTCGCGTTCATTCGAGACCAAAATAACATGGCGGGAAACCCTCAGACGTAAGTGGCGAGTTTTTGTACAGTGCGTCGGATAACGAAAAGCCCAGAATGGCACACATTGTGGATATAAATGCATTTTTTAACAAAAAGACGAATACATCTCATGAATCTTATATAGTGTTGTTGTTGTCTGCTTTTCCCGCGGTTTTAAGTAGGTCACCAGTGACTTTGCAGTGTCAGAGAGAGCTCCGTCAGTTAAAATCTCTTAAGAGATTTTAACAAAAAACCGTACGTTTAGGAAAAAAACCCTGGATTAACTTTGAATGCAGGAATGGGGTCGTTGGCCATTGGTAAGTACGGGAAAATTGCCGTTTTTTCCAGGAAAATCCAATTTTTGGCCAAAACGAAGAGTTATTATGACTTTAACAAAAAAGTTCAAATTACCTCATAAAACAGCTTGTGATCACATTTAAAGTTGAACAGTACATTACTGTACACCTGAAACATATAGCTTTTTACAATTCTGATCAATTAAAATTTTGCTCATAATTTTACCTTAATATACTTTTATCTCCAGACATTAATTTTGATTTTTGAAAGAAAAAAAAACTGTCAAATGTTTCTTTTAGTTGAAATAAAATAATCTTGATATCAGTGAGGATACTGATTTCAAAAATATCCATTACATGATGAATGAAAAAACTTTTTGATTGGCATGCACTGCACATGCGAGACGAGACTTTCTTTAGAATCATCTGGCGTTAACTGTTATGTGACTGTAAGTTAAGGTTCAAATTGTTTCATAGCAGGTAATCTGAACTTTCTTTGTTGACATACAATGTCCTGTGATTCAATTATAATGTAATAAAATGACGGCCAGACAAAAGCTACCAGCAGCTATAATTCCAGTCATCGCTCTGTAGCTACAGGGCTGACATCATGAGAACTGCAGTGGATTGCCACAACAGAGCATCCTGACTACAAAATATAAGCTACTGTGTAACTGCATGACACATGGGTGGATCCAAAGATATTTTCTGACAGTCTTCCAAATTATCTTTGTTGATCTATCCTCCATTTTTGACAGTCTTCTGACAGAAAAAAAAATAGATACCAGTCAATGTAAACTTGAAAGTCTGACCGTCTTCTGGAAGACCTAGAAGACCGCCTCAATCTGCCCCTGTGACATATATATCAACGAAGGCACCCCCCTGCCCCCCTTTTTCATAATAGCAACCATCCCTCAACATAGTCACACTGGATTTACGCACTCATTTTTTTCCTCAGTCAGTGCATTTTGCTACTCTTAGATGGATTATCCACTTTCTCAAAATCTTTCAACACTGCACCTGAATTTTAGATCTTTATGGCCCCTTTTACATTTGTTTAGGTTATCTGGATAAGCAGTGAATTGGGGAAGCAATTACGAGATTTATATTTTTGGAAATTCTGCTAATAGAGTGGTGGATTGGTTCCAGATAACCATGGTGATCATAATCAAGACCCATCAAAATTACTGATTTCACCCTCTGTCCCATACCTGTGAATGTCCAAATTTCACTGACACTCTTGGATTTCTTGTTTTAAGCTCTTATTTCAAAATGTAATTAGACATTACCATTATTTAAAAAATTATGTAAATCTTTGAATTATATATCATTGTCACAGTGATAACTTCAAAAAGTGATCAGTAAAATCTTAAAAATATTTAGCAATTTTAATTAAACACTGGTACAACAATCAAATAAACAGATCATAATATCATATTCAGTGACATCTTTTATGAACAATATTTATATATATCTTCTCCATCCTGAGTTTTATGAGATTCTTTAGCAAATATATATAATAAGTTGATAATATATAGGTTATAATATATTTGGCCAGTTATTTTTGTGTATTTATGCCAAATGGGATTTTACAATTTTACTTTACAGGCAATCAAAATGATTTTTTTTGTATTGTATTGTATAGCAGTGTATTCATTTGAACAGACACAGTCACACAGGTACATAGAACATGAGCAGTGGTAACTTATAAAACATTGTATAAGTTTTGTAGAGGAGTTAAATCAGTTCTCTGATACATGTTAACAAATGTACACAGGTCATTTTTCATTTTGAATTGGGTTCCCTACATATGTTCTTTAGGTAAAAAATATTGTAAGGCTGATCAATCAAAAACTTCATCTTCCCTATCAATATCTGGACATCCAACAGCTATGTTCTTTTCTACTGGTAACATGATATCTTTATTGATGATAACAATCATTTACAACTAGTGGCTCCTGCAGTTCCTTGTTTTTGAAATCTACAACACCCTATTCAATATTTTATTTGGCATTTTCATCTTATATATCAAGTTATATTACAGATTATTGAAAGGCTATACAGGTATCTCTTATACAAAGGAATGTGCGTGCGTGTGTGGGGAAGGGGGGGAGTTAACAAACTAATAGTAAATGGCTAACCTTCTAAAGGTGCTCAATCAGTTGTGAAATTTTCGTAGACCAAGATCCTAAAATCAACTTCACGCAGTCTATTTTACCAGTGAGGCAGTCATAACCACGCCCATGAAAATATCTCTATGAACTCCCTTTAAGGCCAGGCCACAGTTCTTAACAAGCCCATATAAACCCTCTGTAAATATAAATCAAAATAAAGCAATAAAGTAACAAACNACTTAATCCAAAGCTTCTTTTGGTTGATTTCGTCTATTCAATTACAACACTTATTCTATGTTTGGTAGATAATTCATTCATTTACATCCAGTTAATTGCAAAAAAAAATGTTCTTTTACTTCTAGCAATAAAGAAGAATGAATAAGAAGAAATGCACAGTGCAAATTTTGCAGAATAAATCAATTTCTGACAAACATATTTCTGTATATTTTGAAGAAAAAATGTCCCCTAAAGGAATATCTTACAAGGATTATGTCACTTTAAATCCAATTGGGTTTTTTCATCTCTCAACATTGAAACCAAATCTTTAAGCCCCTTTACAAAATGTGAATGTCTGGAATAATGATGCATGGGTGACTGAAACCAGTATCACATCGCTTTCTTTCGTTCTGAGACACTGACACCCAATCTGGAGGAGACAGTACCCAAAATACCATACTCTAATTACTATCAATATAACACCACATCAGTCAGATATCCCTATAAACATCCAACTTAATGGCTAACAATTCTGCCCTGTAAGTTCACATAGAGAATACACAGAAAGGAAGCTCAAACTTTAGTATGAGCTTCTGAATAAGTGATGGTTTAATGGCAGATTTAAGCTGTGAGTGCCCATAAAGTATATAAATAGCAAATACCAATATGCTTTAGTTTAAATTTGAGAGTGTAAGAATCAATGCAGAGTTTTGCCATACAAATTAAGCTATAATTGGATTTTAAAAATTGAAGCATGCTAAAGGAATATCCGTTGAGAGGCAAAATAAAAAAGCTGATGTGTGCATAACATCATGCAGCAGGTAGCAAACTTATTATAAATAAACAAATAGGCAAATAAATAACTCAAATGCCAGAATATAAAAAAAAGAAGAGAAAAAATCTACATGTACCCCTACCCACACTAAAGAGGTTTTCAATAAATCACGTTAGCAGGATCTTTATAAAGTTCTTAAGCCTAAATTACGTTTGAAATGTGATGCCCATAAGGCATCTGAGTGGAGGTAGAGACGGTGGCCATGAGAAATCGCACAGAATCGTACTGATTTAAGGCCATGTAATGTAGACATACTCGGCATAGCCCATAGCTCCTTACGATTTCAAAAAATCGTATCGACAATTTCATCGCACGGCGCCTGTGTTAATGTAATTTAGGCTTTAGCACTTTCACAACCATAAAATGGAACAGCTACCCCCTACGCCACCCCACCTCCAATGTCATTTTTTAGCCTACAGCCCTGAATTTTATTGAAAAATGAAAAAAAAAATTATAAACATGTCTTGTGCCTTTTATACAACAACCTTCATTACTCAATTTAGCAATACATGATCCATGTATTACTTTCAGAGGGCCACAACAATGTTGACACATCACATGAGCAAGAAAGAATTATCACAACAACAGTTACAATATACCTCCCGTGAAAATGTACCTTTGACAAAATTTGTAAGACACTTTGACCATGTTACGGCAACACCTGTCCAATGAGCTAAACCTTCTTTTGATCCAAAATGAACTATTTTGAATAATATTTATTCAACAATCAAGTAAAATTGACTTTCTTTTGTTAGCAACCTGGCAATACTTGAGACAGTGTTTTGAAAGGCAGGAATTAATTATTTCTCCTTGTTACACGATTTTAATATAAATATATGAAATGAGATGGAAAAGTCGAAACAAGCAGTGGACCCTACAAGGTGAATAGTCCCCACAGTGTAAGGACAATATATGCTCCTGGCACAGTCCTTACAAGTATAATATGCCCTTTTAATTTTCAATTCCTTCTCCACTTAAAAAAAAGAACTTAATAAAAGATACCTTGGTTAACTAAATTATGAATGGACAATGATAAGGGATACATGCTATGCAGGAATACCAAAAAAAAAAAAAAAGTGAATAAGGAGTCATAAGAAAAGAGGATAAAAGGTCAGAATATGTACATCAAGGATATTCTTATTTAAACTAGAGCATTGGATGAGAAAATTAAAAAACAACATATAATTAGTCACAGCAATCACTCAAAATTTCTGCTCCTAACATTAAATTTTAGCTGTCAGTTAAATCCACTATATATTTTTTATGCTATGTGATAAACACCGAGTATTCTGGCAGCCAAATATACCTGTCGCAGACTCATGACAGTGATGGTATGGAGATGTACAGGTACAGACTCTCATTTCCTGGTGAGGATTTAAGCAGTTAATTATCTGTTCATAGATTTGATTTGGTCCTATGTGAAAGAAGATCTGTAATCTCACAAGGATGAGAAAGGGTTTAGTTTTCTTCTCAATATACAGGTATATGTTCAAAGATGATTAATCATTAGACTTTGCAGCCATTAAGATTTAAATTAAGCTTATTCTTCAATGTTATTTATATTCTGTTCAGTCAATAGGTGGTTACTGCTTGTACAGCTATATCATTTCATTTTCATTTCTTCACAAAGAGATGAGGAAAGCTCTTTTCTACAAATAACCAATTTTACTGAAGACTAAACTGCTGTTTTAGACAGGGTTAAAGGGGTCTAAATACTTGAAATTTTATCATAGGTGAGCCTTCTTTAACAAAAAAGTTCAAATTACCTCATAAAACAGCTTGTGATCACATTTAAAGTTGAACAGTACATTACTGTACACCTGAAACATATAGCTTTTTACAATTCTGATCAATTAAAATTTTGCTCATAATTTTACCTTAATATACTTTTATCTCCAGACATTAATTTTGATTTTTGAAAGAAAAAAAACTGTTAAATGTTTCTTTTAGTTGAAATAAAATAATCTTGATATCAGTGAGGATACTGATTTCAAAAATATCCATTACATGATGAATGAAAAAACTTTTTGATTGGCATGCACTGCACATGCGAGACGAGACTTTCTTTAGAATCATCTGGCGTTAACTGTTATGTGACTGTAAGTTAAGGTTCAAATTGTTTCATAGCAGGTAATCTGAACTTTCTTTGTTGACATACAATGTCCTGTGATTCAATTATAATGTAATAAAATGACGGCCAGACAAAAGCTACCAGCAGCTATAATTCCAGTCATCGCTATGTAGCTACAGGGCTGACATCATGAGAACTGCAGTGGATTGCCACAACAGAGCATCCTGACTACAAAATATAAGCGACTGTGTAACTGCATGACACATGGGTGGATCCAGAGATATTTTCTGACAGTCTTCCAAATTATCTTTGTTGATCTATCCTCCATTTTTGACAGTCTTCTGACAGAAAAAAAAATAGATACCAGTCAATGTAAACTTGAAAGTCTGACCGTCTTCTGGAAGACCTAGAAGACCGCCTCAATCTGCCCCTGTGACATGTGTATCAACGAAGGCACCCCCCTGCCCCCCTTTTTCATAATAGCAACCATCCCTCAACATTGTCATTTTTTTCCTCAGTCAGTTTGATTTGCTACTCTTGGATGGATTATCCACTTTCTCAAAATCTTTCAACACTGCACCTGAATTTTAGATCTTTATGGCCCCTTTTACATTTGTTTAGGTTATCTGGATAAGCAGTGAATTGGGGAAGCAATTACGAGATTTATATTTTTGGAAATTCTGCTAATAGAGTGGTGGATTGGTTCCAGATAACCATGGTGATCATAATCAAGACCCATCAAAATTACTGATTTCACCCTCTGTCCCATACCTGTGAACATTCAAATTTCACTGACGCTCTTGGATTTCTTGTTTTAAGCTCTTATTTCAAAATGTAATTAGACATTACCATTATTTAAAAAATTATGTAAATCTTTGAATTATATATCATTGTCACTGTGATAACTTCAAAAAGTGATCAGTAAAATTTTTAAAATATTTAGCAATTTTAATTAAACACTGGTACAACAATCAAACAAACAGATCATAATATCAAATTCAGTGACATCTTTTATGAACAATATATATATCTTCTCCAACTTGAGTTGTATGAGATTCTTCAGCAAATATATATAATAGGTTGACAATATGTAGGTTATAATATATTTGGCCAGTTATTTTTGTGTATTTTTGCCAAATGGGAATTTACAATTTTACTTTACTGGCAATCAAAATGATTTTTTTTTGTATTGTATTGTATAGCAGTGTATTCATTTGAACAGACACAGTCACACAGGTACACAGAACATGGGCAGTGGTAACTTATAAAACATTGTATAAGTTTTGTAGAGGAGTTAAATCAGTTCTCTGATACATGTTAACAAATGTACACAGGTCGTTTTTCATTTTGAATTGGGTTCCCTACATATGTTCTTTAGGTAAAAAATACTGTAAGGCTGATCAATCAAAAACTTCATCTTCCCTATCAATATCTGGACATCCAACAGCTATGTTCTCTTCTACTGGTAACATGATATCTTTATTGATGATAACAATCATTTACAACTAGTGGCTCCTGCAGTTCCTTGTTTTTGAAATCTACAACACCCTATTCAATATTTTATTTGGCATTTTCATCTTATATATCAAGTTATATTACAGATTATTGAAAGGCTATACAGGTATCTCTTATACAAAGGAATGTGCGTGCGTGTGTGGGGAAGGGGGGGAGTTAACAAACTAATAGTAAATGGCTAACCTTCTAAAGGTGTTCAATCAGTTGTGAAATTTTTCGTAGACCAAGATCCTAAAATCAACTTCACGCAGTCTATTTTACCAGTGAGACAGTCATAACCACGCCCATGAAAATATCTCTATGAACTCCCTTTAAGGCCAGGCCACAGTTCTTAACAAGCCCATATAAACCCTCTGTAAATATAAATCAAACTAAAGCAATAAAGTAACGAACTGATAATTGCCGTTGAGTCATGAAGCGAATGACAAATGCTCTCATCTATTGTCTTGTCTGCCAATGATACAGTTGTAGTTTGTAAGGAAGGCGTTACCAATTGCAAGCAGTGGATCGAGTGGCAAGATGATTACTTAACTGGAGACGAAATATAGGTATCAAAAGAAAATATCTATTACTACAACAAAAACACACTAAAACCCCAGACTTAAGAGGTATTTACATCCAACAAAAACCAGGACCCAGAATAACTACAAGTGGAGGTGCCAAGTCCTTGCAAAAGGATAAAACGACTTGTCTGTCTGTTGACATCAGAGCAGTTTTTATTACTGTAAAATAGAAATTCACACCAAAATGCCAGACATCCAACCTGGATATAACAAAAGAATGTGCTGGAAATAAAATTATATGTGACCTTAGCGAAATTTTTTCAAAATTTCAAAAAGGTTGAAAAACAGATGAAATCCTTCTCCATATTTTTATTTCCATCTGCAGACTTTTGGTCAAAGATTCAAAAGAACCCGAGAACCTGAGAACATTGGTAGTAACAAAATCTCATAAATCATCCTTGTGGCAGTAAATACAAAAAATAAGCGCTGATTGGTTTCCACCAAAACATGATTAATCTCTGATGAACAGTGAATAGATTCATTAAAAAACTCACGGCTGTTCTAGTGTTCCAGTGTTTGTCTTGCTATGTCCATGTCTGGAGGTGTATTTTTCCCATCTCACAGCTTGCTGTAATACGAAGCTTCCATTTAACAACATCAGCAAAACATCTTAACCTCAAGGTGTGGTCAATTCAAACTGCTTAAAAGTAATTTGATATTAATTTTTCTTCTTAGTGTCCAGTATGAGCCATAATAAAATGAGCCCTTACCAGCATATTTTAATTAAAATGATAACCCCAGGTTTAGTTTTACCAGGCACGACTCCCTTGCTCATGAAATTCCACCAACAGTATATAAGTGACTGACTGATACAATAAGACATGTATACATAATCTACTTTTCATGTCAATAGAGTTGAACTCATACACTGAATCCCTGGAGGAAAAGACTAATCTGTCAGGTAAATCACAGGTAGATTTTATAGTTTATTAATTTTCACAAAACTGAGTCATTTTGAAATACAGTTACTGCCACTAAGTATACACATAAATGTGAAAATAAACATTTTATTCATTTTGAATATTGTAAATAATATAAAACCATTGAAAACTTGATCTACAAAAAGAGAGAACCCAAGTATATTGGAATGCCACGGTAAAGAGCTTCATGTGACCCTCCATCGCCATATGGCTTATGAACAGCTTTGTACTGGGATGAGACAAGAGATCATTCTGTGGAATCCATGGTAAAAGTTCCTCATGTAAAGGAACCTGATCTGGTTTGGTAAATCTCCAGATGAATCCATACTCAACTTGTACAGAAGCTTCTAGCATCTTGTCAGTGATATGGGTAGGAAAATAGGTAGCCCATGACCCAAAGGTGACAACAACCATGCCTTCTTCATGACTATCCATGGAAGACTGCAGTTCTCTGGTCAGAAGCTTTCCAGGTCTGGTATTCACTCTCCCAGCAAGAATGACATTAGGCGCTGTAAGGGGAGGGGGGGGGGGGATAGTCCAGGATATTGTTTCCCTGTCACGGCAAATAATTCAGACAGAGCCATTAACTCACTTGAACTTGTAATTGCTTTTCCTAGTAAATATGCAGTGTAGTATTTGTCAGGAATTTTAGCAAGCAATCTTATACATCAGGAGATTTGTTGTAGTTGTAGGAATGTCATCTCATCTGAGAATGGGCTGAGTGGATGTGGTATCACTGAAGGAAGAAGCGGTAGCCCAGATATTGGTATAGGAAAAAAGGATGTAGTGATATAGCACAGACTCTGTTTGTAAGGAACCAGATATGCTGTTGGGAAGAACGAACCACAGTTGTGCAAAATGACCAAGTCCACTCCCAGATCTTCAATTCTTTTGTGAAATTTTGTATCCCTCAACATGGTTTCTGTAAACTCTGTAAAAAAACATTTCTCTTGTCTTTTCTACATATTTTGCCTGTTTGTGCGGGATCATTTTCTCAATGGGGTAATTTAAATAGGCCAGCAATCTATTTTTTTGTGCCTCTGGTTTTTCAAACTTCATGGCATCTGCAGGAGTGTTGAAAGCCAGTATTTGTACCTTGCTGTCCACCACATCCTCCAGCTGTTTAACAGCAACATACTCTCCAGTAACCAGATAAACTTCTTGTCCCCTATCAGCTAGGCTCAGGAGAAGTCATTGACTTTCTATCAACTGTCCCTTCAATGGAAACGTTACTCTCAAAAACTTTGCACTCTCTGCACATTGGTAGCAAGATAAAAAGTCTGAATCCCTTCCTTCTATCTAGTTGTATTTTATCTTTTGCACCATAGTTATCAGTGATATAATAATATTAGGTAACTGACTGCTGGAACACAAAATAAATTAGGTCAGACTTACTGGTTATGATATGCGAGGGCGTCACTGACCTCCCTCTAGCTCACAGCAATCACATTCAGCAATACTCCATACGGTTCACCTATTTTTTTATACTGACAAAATTGAAAGCACTTATATATCATTATTCTTTCATCTGTTTCTCTTCCTCTTAATACTTTTTTAACATTTTCCTTTCTCTTCTTTTTTTGTCTAGATATTGGGATTCTCTTTTCAAAGATTTAATAGATAAAAAATAAAGAGACATATGATACAGCTTAGAGATATGACCACACCAGAATAAGACAGAACAGACACTTAAAATTCAGTAAGTTTTTTGTTCACTGGAAATCATTATAAACTATAAGAAATCGGTTTAATTCAGCTTTATTAACTTCTTTTCTGATGGCTGATTGATCTCCTGAGCTGCTAAATTTGCTGCCCAATGAAAATTGTCAGAGCAAAAAAAATAAATAAATAAAATAATAATAATAAACATAATTATGTATAGGGTGTATTCTTCATTCAGTAACCCAGCCAATCAGAAAAAAAAACACTGATTAGTCAGAAATGACGAATACATTAAAAATTGTGCTAGTAAAAAGAATCTGTAAGCATGATAACACAAAGGCCTGTGATACAGGACAGTCAACAACATGACAGAATATATAACTTATGCATGCAAGAATGCACGTAAGTTACGCCCAGGATTTAAAGGAAATACTTCTCTTGTGACAGACATTGGGAAAGATATGGATAAGTGCTCATGTTTGGTGATTATTTCAAAGTAATGGCACAATCTCTTCTTGCCTTTCACAAGTTTGTGTAATTGGAGTTGACTCTGAGTGAGAAAATAATGGGCTTAATTGAACATTTCTTTTTGCCCACTTGCTCCAAGTTCAAGATCCTTTTATTAATGCTTTACTTTTAATAGTTTATAGCTCGCTCTACAACTTCATATGTGACCTTGAATCTAAAAACCAAATAACTGCATAAAACATTTTTTCATGAATTGAGCCTTTTTCAATGTCCTGTTTATACCTACAAAGAATTGCAATAAAAACATTTACCTTTTTAAACAACCTTTGGCAGCAAGTTTCAAATCAAAATGTTCTTCAAATCCTTTTCTCCACTATAACAAGTAATTTAACCATGAGGCCATCAGTTCTTAAGAAAAAAAAAAAGAGAGAGAGAGAGAGAGAGAGAGAGAGAGGAAAAAAAGAAACCACAATTCATTAAATAATTAATCAACCAGCCAAAGTCATTTGCAGATCCGTTTAGCTTTACTTCACTTTCAGATTTACATAATGAACTGTTTATGTATCTCAGAGTCACCGTAAGTATTGTGGATTGTATGTCACCAAAAGAAAACTCCAACAACATGGAGGTTATCTCAGAGACAGATCCCAGCAGCAGTCCCAGCTTGTAAATACACAGGATGTCAACTTGCATTGTGTGTTCAGGCTACAACCTGTGACACTGACAGTGAAATCATACAGAAATTATTGTGACCTTCACTTCTGGTTGCACTTAAATCACCGGACTTTAAACAAAACATGCTTCCTCTTTTGTTTCATTTCACGAACACCAGTAGGGTCAATAAGGGCAAAGAACTGACCATTTTCAAATCCAAATGCAATATATGTTTGAAAATGTTTAAGACAGAACAAAAATACTTTTCTTGTCAGCATATACATTCTCAATACTGTTCTGATGATCAACAAAATGACCTGTTTTTTAACACTATTGAGAAAAACATCACAAGGAAAGGATGGTTTGGATTCATTTTATAGCTGTCTTTTTTTATTCTATGACTTTTTTTCCAGTTCTTCAGTGTTATCCATTTCCCAAAATAAGAATACTTAATGTGTTGTCCTAAATGGGGGGACCAGAAAGGTGACACCCAGACCATTAGCATTGTACCTGAGTAAGAGAGCCAACTTAACACCAGACATTCAGTTGTGGAGAAAGGGCATCCACCATGAGGAAACCCAGGCATTAAAAAGGTTTAAACCAAAAACAAATCAAGCACATCACGGGTTAAACACCAGACTACACACACTTTGCCCGCCTTCAGTTATTATGGCATTATCTTACATGATTTCAACATAAATCGTATTCATTGCCCAATCACAATCTGATACTTACTTGCCCCTACTCTTGCTCTCGGCATTAAGCGGTGTCACTGGGTTAAAGACAATTGGTTCATACCTACCTCAGTTATACTGGCATCCAATCCAGTGGTGCACAGTTTCCTTATAAATATGTGTTATCTTCCGCTGCTATGTGACAGACACGTACTGCAGTTACACAAAGGCAACACCATGTAAGTTCGTCTCAACCGGCAAGCATGTGCTGTGTTGGAATAGGCGTTAGTGCAAATGGTAGCGCAAATGGGAGATTTTTGCTGATGAAGGCAGCTTGGCTGTTTCTTAACTTTACTAGTTGCTTGCTTAAGCCAAGGTACTGTTGCTGTTAGAGCAATGTATTGTTAAGTCATACATCAGTATTGTTAAGGAATGCATCATTTATTTACAGAAAGCAACATGTAATATGCTGGAATTGTTAAGCGTTTATGTCTGTAGATTCTTTTTTTTTGTGCTGAGTGTTTGCTTTTTTAATAGTTTTATTTATGTTTTTTTTTTTTAATTTATGAGGTTTCCCTAGAATTAAGTTGACAGCAGATACAAATTCCTAAGTGTTTCCCTTCACTTTTACATGAACTGGTATATTATATCTTTTCATTTTATTACAAAGATGGCATGATGAATAGCAGTTATCAGTATTGTGCCATCAAATTTGCAGCACTGTGATCACAGCATCTTTAAAAACATGAAGAATATTCAATTTATGCAACTTTCATAAAAAAGAAATCTATATGAAAAACTTCAGTTATTTTTCTTCTTTAAATTCACAAAATCAAAAGTCCTTTAAATAAGTTAATCTTTTCTATCATATTCTAATTATATTTATTTAACATATTTCAGCTGCTGAGGCCACAGATGATGAGCTAGGCCAGATTCACCCGAGGAGGTTAAACATTGGACTATAGTTCAAAAGTGACACATTCATTTCATCCAGAAAACAATGGCAATTCCGAACAGGAGGCGTTTCAACATCTGTCTGCTACTCTTCATATGCCTACACCTTTCTTCAGCCAGGCATGGCAACAGTAAGAGTCACACAAAACACGAAAACAAAGCAAATTCAAGGTTTCTATCCCACACACAAAAAGACCAAGGCAGCAGTGACTCACAACAGTCATATCTCGACTTGCAGAAGATAAATCTAGAAGAAGAGCCTCTCAAGCTCAAACAGTTTAATTTCTTTGAAACTGATGGAAATGCAGAGATTGCAGGGGAACCCAAAAATGCCATAGACACTATAAATAATTATAAAGACAGGCAGTGCCTGATTGTGGAGGAGGTCCAGAGCTCTGTGATACAGCTCTTACACACAAGTTATCAATACGGTAAATCAATTCACACCCTGGAAGAGCTGCTAAAAAAGTTACAGAGGGAGCTGCACAGAGTGAAAAAATTCCAACAGAATATCCAGAAACTAAAACAGCAGCGGCAGAATGATGTTGGTGACACCACCTATGCCGAGGCCCAAGTGGCCTCCAGCGTCCAAACCGGCCGCGTGTCTACCCAACCCATGGATTCCCCTCAACCTGCTGACATGGAGAAGAAAATGTTGGAAAAACTGGAAGAGAAAGCATTAAACATCACTGACGAGCTCCACGAGTACACCAACACCAAGTACCACAGCCTCTCCAAGAAGGTGCACCATCTTGAAAAGCGTGTGGAGAAGGACATGAAGGAGTTGGCGCAAAAGGACCAGGAGGTGAAGACACTGATGAGGAAGCTGCACGATAAGGAGCAGATGCTGGTGGCGCAGGAGGACACCACCAAGGCGCTACAGGCAAGGATGCAGTGGGTGGAGGATGCTGTGTTCAGGATGATCAGCAAGCCACAGGAACTGCAGCCAGTGGAACCCAAGAAAGGTGCGGTATCAGTATAACCATTCTTAATAACACATCTTTTATAATATCAGACTTAAAGGCGACACTTTTTGTCCCAAACATCTAGCTCTCTCTCATGACCACTAGCATCCTATGTGTAGGGGGAATGGCTGAATCTTTTGTTTTAATACTTTCAGAGAGCCACTTAATACTACTACAGTTATTATAAAACAGGTTTCCACTTTAAACATTTAGATGTCTTTTCTTTCCTCTTAATTTTTAAACCAGTTAAAATATCATAACTACAATGGTCTACAAACTGCTAGTCACTGCTATAATAATCTTCACAGACACAGTAGTCAGTAAACCATGTATAAGAGCTTCGTACACGAGCAGAGAATCTCTGGGTAGGCTTCCTTGTGCCTCTGTTTTAATGTGAGTCACATGAAATGTCACAATCAACAATACTATGTGTTGACATGGAGTCATAGGACACCCTGCACAAAAATCAAAATGGACATGGATCACCGCAATTTGTGTAACAGCCCATATTACTGTGTAAGCACAGAACATAAAAACATCAAAAATACCATACTACCTGTCCACGCAACAATGGGAAATCTCTCAGCAAACAATTTCAGCAAAAAACATCACATTACAATGTACAAATGGTGCCTTATTTTGATAATGCAGAAATATATTTTATTCATTTATTAGTCTGTGTTTTCAAAACATTCCTTTTTTTAAAGGAGGGAGGAGATTTCCGGCTGTCGGCAATAATTATGACACTTCCCATAGGAATGACAACTTCTTACTGCCACTTACCATCACTTTCACTCTCTCATGACCACTAGCCATAACAAGGAAATACAAAGTACTGCTCTTGTGTACTTAAGAAGTTCCACGAAGCATACAAACCATTTAGAACTTTTCATAGCAAGTTCGATACTCTGGTGATCAAATTGCTATGAAAATAATTTACTTTAAGTTTTTAACGTTTTATTGCGAAAAAGTCTTTGTGGCTGGCCTCTATGCTTAAAATTTGACATCAATCTAAAGTGGAAATGTTTCAAATATTTCAAAATCACTCAGCTTATCTCAAACAAAAGTGCATTTCAATACTCCTATAACTTAGTTAACAAACATTCATTTTCAATGCTCCACCTTTAGAACACATTTTAAAAAACAACACAAGCTTATCCAATTTGTGTGGTAGCACTCACAATTCCATAACAGCAAGTTCGAGTAGTTGAAGTAGTTTTGTAGAGGAGATTGTGAGCCACAGTGCCAGGACCACGTGTGAACACCCAGTAATGAGTGAGAGTTAAGTGTGCACACTTATGTTAACTGGTGGGAGTTGTTTGATGTCTGATACCAGGCAATTGAAGGGTTTATTGATAGCCAAGTGCAAATTCTACTCTTTATTTCGCTTAACAAAAAGTACATGACCACATGCACAGGCAAAGTCAAACTCAAGGCAGACAGTTGCTTTTAGAATGTCACCATACCAGATGACATTTGCACTTACTCAATCTCTGGTCAAAGAGCTAAGTGACCACCCATACGTCTATCTGAACTGTACTGGTCATAAGCAAATCAAGCTAAAATACTCATTTTCTTCCTTGTACTACATTGATAATTAAGTCCCTTGATTTTGTTCTTCTTTCTTTCTCTTTAATATCGATTTTTTTTCTTTTTCTCATCATAATACCGAAAATATGCTTCCACTTCAGCTATGTTAATTGCAAAATGTTTCCACTCTCTTAAAAGTGATGCCCACATTGTAGCAGACAATGTACTATAACAAATATATAAAAAATTACTTGGGATTATTCAATTACAAATTCCTTCAAGTAAAAAAGCTATAGCAACATCCAAATATCTCCATAGCTTTGGAGTAACTTAAAAGGTTCAGGTCCCCAAACTGTTCACATCTGGTAGATCTAAAAAATGTAATCAATCACAATTTCTTCACTCAGTCAGTCTGCCAGTTAACAAATATAGAAAAAGGACACATTTACTATCCAAAATAAATTGTGATGTTGCATGACCAATGATAAATGCTACGTAAGGTCAGAGACAGGGTTCAGGTAGCCTAGGTATGGTATGCCAGATGAAAGGATTTCAGGCACCTTGGTGTGCATATGTTACAGGTTTTAACTCCATCATGAAAATATGACAACATTTCACATCAAACTANGAGCACCTTGGTGTGCCTATGTTACAGGTTTTAACTCCATCATGAAAATATGACAACATTTCACATCAAACTAAATACCACTCTTGGCATGCAGTTAACATCCCTTTCAGCAATATCATGAAACTGAGGTCTTAGTAAGTTTTGGTTAAACTGGTTCTCTGTCTACCCAAGCAGCTGCCTGGCTATTTATTTTCATCTATTTCTTAAAGTTCTATAGGATTCAAGAGTAAATGTGTTCTTTCTTTTTTTTTTCTTTTCACTGTTATATTTATACAGGAAACAGGATGTGAACCTAAATATCATCTTTTTTGTAATTTTCAATTTAGCTCCTAGCAATGCTCCAGACATAACAGCACCTGTGTGACACCTGTACAATGCAGAGGACACTTCACACACGTTTAATACACAGTCTGCATGCTAACTCTACTCCTACAAAGACAAAACACTTGTAACAACACATGTAACCTTACAGCAGTACAATGAATGTTTGTGTATGACCGCGACGTGATTTCCTACACGTATGCGTGCACGGTGTAGCAATCTCTTTAATATCTAACTACTGCACGACACGTCACATTTTGTCTTCGCGTGAGCTGCTGTGTACCTTTGTACTTGCAGATTCAATTCCATCCACTGTTGTGATCACGTCATTTATCTTTTGTTCAAAATTATAAATCTTTTCTCCATTTCATTGTTCTCTGCACAGCAGTAGACATATTAATTAAAATCAAAGAGCATTCAGAATCATAAAGTTCAAGTGACAATTCTGTCAAGGCTCAATCAGATTCTGTATTTCTTAGTTCTGACATTTAAGCACTTCCCATGTTAACTTCAACAAACAGAATTCAAGGACCACACACCTCAAACATACCGATGTTATTTCACTGTCAAATCAGTTCACTACCCTCTAAACAATGACAACCACCTGCAAGTTTTCTCAATCGATAAAAAGATCTTACTGAATTTATGTTACAATATGACCAAACATCACATCAGTATTTCTTTTCACCTAAAAAACTTTCTTTAGTATTCTTTATCAATGTCACATGACTCCCTCACATTCGTGCTAAATAAAAGCTTGGTTTAGACTACAGCAATATAAAATTATAATTCTACAAAATGAAGGCAGATTTCTATCTTTTCACATTTCCTGTCACACGAGAAAAGACAAAATCTGATTTTTTTTTCAAATGACTAATAATCCTCCTCTAAAATCAATGAATCATCCCCTTGATAGAATCTAATAATGGGTCTTGTTGCAGATTTTCAAAAAAGTACTCCTTTGATTTACAAGAATAAAACAGCAAAGAATATTAGTAAACTTCAAGTCACGATGACCAATTGTTTTAAATACAATATTCTCGTTATATCTCCCAGAGTGTCCAGATGGGTTTTTCCGCTATGCCCTGTCCTGCTACAAGTTTGTGAACATGACAGCCAACTGGCCTAATGCAGAGGCCCACTGCCAGGGGCTGCACCCCAAGTCCCACCTGGTGGGCGTGGAGACCAAGGAGGAAAACGAGTTTATTTTGTCATATAGGAAATACAATCAAGGTATGAATGCCATTTAACTTGTTTTAAACAAAGTTTAATGGCATTAACAAAAACAGTATTTTCATGCCTGAAGGAAATGGTATAACTACACAATTTTGTATCTGCACATTTCCAAAAGATAATATTTTAAGTATTACCCTTGTGATACCTTAATATAAGCACCTCTCTTTCATTTTACCTGTGCACTTAATAGTTCTTCTCAATCACTGCACAATTCTATATTGTTTTCATTCTCAGCCAAGTGGACAAGCCCATGGTTCTGGACAGGAGGCACAGACAAGGAGAAGGAGGGAGACTGGAGGTGGATTGGGACAGGTCAAAAATTAACCTACACCTACTGGACCCCGCATGAGCCCAATGACCACACTGGACGCCAGAACTGCCTCTACTACACAGCCTCAGGGAACCAGACCTGGGATGACTGGAACTGTGAAAACCTTTACATCAACTTTGTGTGTGAGATAGAGTTAGAACAAAACCAATAAGATGGGTACTGAAACCTGTACAATAACTGTGTGTGAACTAGACTTAAAAACCAATGAGATAATGTATGGCAATAGTCATAGAAAGTATACAATTGACTTTGGGTATGATCATAGTAAGTTGGACCAAATCAAAGAGATCACACTTTGCTTAAGTTGCTCATATTTCTACTCTGTTATGTATGATAGAGATGTAGCATGTTCAATTGATTTATGTCAAAGAGTTTTGGGTCAACTTTTGAAGTTAATGCCAGCTGGAACAATTTCAATTAAGAGAAATGTGATCATGTCACACAATGGTTATCATCTTTGGTTCTTTGTATGATGTCATGTTAAACAATATTTCAGTCTTTTGAAGTTGACATGATGTCATCATCAAAAGCCAGGATTGCCAGGTCAACATGTTAACACCCACTCTATGTATTTTTTTATTATCATTCCCCCTTTGTTCTCATGAGCTATTCTATTGTCATAGACATGATACAATGTATCCAGACATTTTGGGAATTATAACACTGGCAACCATACAAAGCAACTTCAGCTGCAATCTCTATCCTATAATGAGAGGGAGCTCAAACTAAACAGCAATAAGCAAAACAATGAGATTGTTTCTAGCTGTTTACAAGATATCATGCCATGCCTGTACATAAAATATTTGTTAGAAATGGAATTCAATTCTTCACTGCAGCATCATATATCTCTTTGTTGAAATATTTGAGATGTGTGTATAAATATAGTTGTTGCAAAAGTATATTTAAATTTTGTATACAAAAGCTTTAAATTAGATATAAAGAACTATGTATATGCTAGCTTACCATTTTTAAAATCTATCTGTGTGCAGCAGGTTTAGATTCACAATGCTTCATGATATTTTACAAAAGAAATCTTTAGCAAGAAACTTAAATATTGATCTAATTTCTTATTATTTACCTCAGTATTTATAAAATCCATGTCATCATGAGAAGAGCATGCTTTAAATCCATGTTATAAACTATCAAATACAAATGTCATTATATCATATCATAGAAACAAACTGTTTGAAAAACCAATCCTGATAACATAAAAACCTTTATGGAATAATCATTTAAGAAAATTTCCTTTGATAAAAGGGCCTTTGCCATAGCTTTGAGACATAGTCTTCCACTGTATATATCATGGATTATACTTGTGATATAGTGAACATAATAAAGACAAAAGCAAATATTTTAAAAGCTTAATCTGATCTAACGGTACCAAGCATTTAACAATCAAAAACCAAATCATATCTGAATTGTGTCACAACCTGAAAATCACGCAAAAAAATTCTCAAATTCATATTTTCATGAAACAGTCCATGTTTTCATAATGCCACACGACAATATAATAACATTAAAAACAATCCAATCTGTCACTAACACATCAAACCAGAAAAAAATGCTTTAAAAATACATACATTAACAATACTAATAATAAAAATAATAAAACAAGTAATAATAATAATAATAGTTTAAAAGAATTTGGCCCTATTCCTCACATTCTTCAAACCAGCAATTTTCTGACATGATTGCAATGCATTCAATGCTCACACTCATAAACAACTTCATACAAAATTGACCAATGACCCAGCTTTCACCGCTATCAACCAGAAAAATGTCTGCATGCAGAACTCACCTTCCTCCTGGGAGTCTTGTATCTTATGGAGCAGGGCAAGAATGAGGTCTGTGTCCACCTTGTCATCATCAAAGCTGTGGTGATAAAGGTTCAGCAGCTGTTTATCCTCCTCACTTACTGTCATCTCTGTTTCCTTGAGAAGATCCTCGTCATCTCCTTCCTCACCCTCCTCACTTGTTGTCCTGAGTGAGGAATAGGTGTAAGTTTTAGTTCTCAACTAACGAGATCTATTCTGTCAGCTCTAAAATTCTATTTACAATAAACATACAAATACAAGGAATGCATATAATGAAAGCTAAGCTGAATAAAGTCAAATTAATCAAAAATTTAATTAACAAGATTTTTGGAGATTTGGGGTCAATATAGTTAGTGCTAGTAAGTAAAGGAAAATTAAAAAGAAAAAAAATTATAAATAATTATTATGTATCAAATTAATCAAAATATCCCTTAAGTCACACAAAGTCCATGCTCACATGTAGGCTTTCAAAATCTCAATGACATCTGTCCTCTCAAACTTTTCAGCCCAGTTCAGAGCATTCCATCCATTTGAGGCCTTGATCTTAATGTTGGCCCCAAGATTCAGGAGTTGTTCCACAACTGAAGTGAAGCCCCTGGCCGCAGCTATCATCAGTGGGGTGGCACTGGTCTCAGAGTGCATGTAGTCCACTGAGGAAGACAGAATGACAGTGACATACAATGAGGAAACTTTTACTACTTTGATAAGAATATTTATAAATCTATGAAAATATATCAGAATTTTCAGTATTCCAGTATTTGGATAAAAGGCTGTTTACTTTGTTTTATGATTACAGCAATACCTGCACTTTCATAGCAATTTTACAAAACACCCATATAAATATGCACTTCTGCAAATTATCTAAAATGACGCATCCAAGTTAAAAATTCACATTGGTCAAATTTTAATGTAGCCCTAGTTTACCTGTACTTTTGAAGCCAATATCTTACCAGTGACATCCTCACTCATAATGAGATGGAAGATCTGTGTGAAGATGTCCTCTTCTCCTGTCAGCCAGGCCTCAGTTAGCAGTTTGTCCATCTCAGTCACCAGCCATGGCTCTAGTTCTTCTTTCTCTGGACCAAGCTGTTTTATAACATATAAAAGAATTTATTTTTATTTAAATACTAATTCATCAAAATATATTTTTGTTTTAAAAATAGGAAAGATGAAAGAAAACTGAGGCATCCAAAAAGTTTAGTATGGATTAATTACAAAAATTTTCTTTCGAAATGGATTGGATTTTTTATTTGGTATGTTTTGTTTTGAAACTTTTTCATTTGATGCCATTTTTAATTCTAAAGTTTATTGTTTTTACAAGACAGAAACTTCTCTCAGCAACTTGTACCAGGACTGTATGCATGCTACTTGTCTCATATTAGTTACTTCCTCACACTAACCTTGTCTACCTCTATACCATCATCTCTGTCTTCTATCACTCCACTGTCCTCCAGTACAGACTCTTCAGGTTCTGCTCTTTCAGCACTTGGTTGCTGGTTACACCACTGGTCTAGATGGCGCTGCTGCTCAGCAACTTTTTCTAATTCACTCTTGTACTTGATCATTTTCTTGTTTGTATACCCAGTCCTGGAACAGTGAATTAGCAGAAAAAAGTTGCAAAAATATGTAACATCTTTTTGAAATTATCACAAGAAAGCTTTACCAGCACCTACTTATACAAATACTTCCGGTAAATATATTGTCACTTTCCAATGGGTTCATTTAAAAACTGTTATTCACTTTCTTGAAGATAAACAATTGATCATTAACCCCATAAATGAGATAAAATATTTCCAATTAATTTCCAATGAGTATTAAATGTAACAAATTCATTTTCTAGGTGATATTGTTACATACATCTTGAGAACATCTTCCAGAAAATACTCCTTCACTTCAAATAGCTTTCCAGGTACTGAAATAAAAAAATGTAACAGTTTAGATAGAAATCGAATAACACAGCCCAAATACAATGTTCAAATTCCAAACAATTCCATCTATTGTTTTTTCAACTTTGAATTTTTTTATGTAACTAAGCCCAACACAAAACACTTTTATAATATAAACTCAATGTCCTTCTGACTTAAATTCAGTACCTTCAATTATGGGACATCCACCAAAGTAATTGATAAAGAGCTGTGTATTGAGAGCAGCACTCATCAAAATAACCTTCAAGTTCTTGTACTTGGCCAGCAGATCTCTTAGTGAAATCAACAGGAAGTCACTAAATCTGTCTCGTTCATGAGTTTCATCCTAGAGGTAAACATAATAAATTAATTAGATATATATAACAATTTAGAAAAAAATAACATCCATACACATGCATTTATTTCAATTGCATTTTGAGTACAAAAATCATATCATATTTGATACATATAACAGTTCTCACTTACATAGGAAAATGTTTGAGGGATAAGAACTGTTCATTTTGGCAAAAAAAAAAATGGATTTTCCTGGAGTAAACAACAATTTTCCTATGCTTGCCAATGTTGAATGAANCGAACTTGACCTGCGTATTATGAATATTCATCAGTCCTGTAAGTTTCAAGTCAAAAGGTAAAATGGTTTTCCACTTATCGTGTTATCGGTAAAAGTGCACGGCGACGACGGCGACGACGACGGCGACGACGGCAACGACAGACGCAGATGATAGCTATATGTACAGACACATCTGTGTCTGTACATAAAAACTGTTATTCACTTTCTTGAAGATAAACAATTGATCATTAACCCCATAAATGAGATAAAATATTTCCAATTAACTTCCAATGAGTATTAAATGTAACAAATTCATTTTCTAGGTGATATTGTTACATACATCTTGAGAACATCTTCCAGAAAATACTCCTTCACTTCAAATAGCTTTCCAGGTACTGAAATAAAAAAATGTAACAGTTTAGATAGAAATCGAATAACACAGCCCAAATACAATGTTCAAATTCCAAACAATTCCATCTATTGTTTTTTCAACTTTGAATTTTTTTATGTAACTAAGCCCAACACAAAAGACTTTTATAATATAAACTCAATGTCCTTCTGACTTAAATTCAGTACCTTCAATTATGGGACATCCACCAAAGTAATTGATAAAGAGCTGTGTATTGAGAGCAGCACTCATCAAAATAACCTTCAAGTTCTTGTACTTGGCCAGCAGATCTCTTAGTGAAATCAACAGGAAGTCACTAAATCTGTCTCGTTCATGAGTTTCATCCTAGAGGTAAACATAATAAATTAATTAGATATATATAACAATTTAGAAAAAAATAACATCCATACACATGCATTTATTTCAATTGCATTTTGAGTACAAAAACCATATCATATTTGATACATATAACAGTTCTCACTTACATAGGAAAATGTTTGAGGGATAAGAACTGTTCATTTTGGCAAAAAAAAAAAAAAGGATTTTCCTGGAGTAAACAACAATTATCCTATGCTTGCCAATGTTGAATGAATCGGTTCCAATCTTCAAAGCGAGTCCCCGTTCTTTTTTTTTCTAAAATGTTTGGTTTTTTTTAATAATCTCTTAAGAGGTTTTTACAGAGGGTAACCATCTACGGCAGTCATGTGGTCACAAATTTCAGAATAATTGCAAAAACCATGGTTCTGGTGGTAAAAAAGAATGTATTAAATTTCTGACAGTTGTTTACACTGTATTTATTGTGAAATATGGATCTAATACAAGGAGTTGTTATCCCTTTAAGATATTTACAAGTTAAAATGTCTCTGCTGTGGTAAAAATGCTAATATATCCTAGTTTATCACTAATTTGTCAAAATGTAGCATGCTCAGAGAAGCTGTTCAGGCCAGGTACACTTACAACAATAATGTGTGTGACAGCATTCATGGATGCCTCACCACCCATTAGTGTTCTGAGCAACACCCCATTGGTACAGAATGTCAGTAATGTTTTAGGTGAAACCCTGAACATAAAGAAAATCATTATTTGTAAATAATACAAAACAGACACAAATATGATACATTTATCTTAAATTTTAGTTTCTAGACTTACTACATCAACTTGAGTCAGCAATCACAGCAATTATTCAAATGTTTTTCCCAAATTGTCATAAATAACTACATAAAATGAGTCAAAGTTTATGCACAAAACAATCACTTAGTCTAATACCATATTGCTTTAAAAAAAAAAGAACAGTAAAGAATAGATACAAATGGCTAGATCTACCTGCTTTCAAGTCTAATTTGATATCCTACAGTCTGTCCAATCTTTTCACCTCTCTCTGTAGATACACGCTCTGCTACTGACAGTGCTGAGATCCTGCGAGGTTGTGTGCAGAACATTCTACAAGGTTTGTTTCTTTGGTGACAGTCATCCAGAATCATCTGGGGAACCTAGACCATAGGAAAATTATACAGAATTTATCTCATACCATATGATAATCAATCTTCTCCCATAAATAAAAACATTTCTTGTTTTCTTTGAAGTAGAAAAATAAAATTTAAACAGGCAGAGCTACAGTACAGTCCCCAAATCTACCTGTGTTGTTTTTCCAGAGCCTGTCTCTCCTGATATTAACACCACCTGGTGACTATTTATGGCATTAACAATTTGTTCCCTCATCTGATAGACAGGCAGTGTCTCTCTAAATGCATTCAGGTCTGATGTTCCTCTTTTGGGAGGCACTTGAGATACCCCGTTGTTTAATCTTCCAGTGGTTGTCTTGCCCAGTTCTCTCATCCCTAGGGATTGTAAATAAGCAATATGTTAAAAGGTTTTATTTGAACTAAAAATGAAATTATCAGAGATGTGGTAAACATCTGCAGATACCCATTATTGGGGGCCAATGGAAATAGATATGAGGTCAATTTTTATCACAGATTAATAACAAACACAATTTGTCATTGGAAAACTATAGTAGAAGGCTGGATAAGATTTACTCCAAAGATAGACAAATGGATAGACAGTATGTGCAAGGGGGGGTATGCCATAGGTAAAAAACCTCTCAGTAAGTTCTTAACAAATTAAAAACCGTCTACTGTAGGAGATTAAAAGAAGCTTTTAAGAGGTTGATTGCTTAGTGACTTGGCCTTTCATTTAAAGATATCTTAATTCTTCAATCTTGCCTGCAATCTAATTCAAAGAAATATGAGGTAAAACAAAGTCTAAGTCACCTTCAGTTGAAGTGATCCTCTCAGTTCTGGGCAGCAGTTCATGCCTTTCCTTGCTGGTAAGAGGAAAACGCTGGATAAGATTGTGAATCTGCTGCCTTGAGTTGTGAGTCAGCTGAAATCTGGCAGAGGAATTGGCTGCTTTCTTGTCCTCTTTTTTGAAGACGGTTAAAAATCTATTAGATCCTTTTCTGAAAAATTAAAAAGAATCTTTGATGATAAAATTATCATACTTAAACACATAATATGTTATCATTATTTAAAGCTTTACTTTATTTTTATATAGTCTGTGCCAATGACAAGGTCAATTATATTTCAGACAAAAACATTTATAACTGAATTAAATTATCCATTGTATCAAACTTACTAATTTAATCAACATAAATACAAGATAAACATAAATGCCATATGTAAATTATTTATGTGACTGTAATGGGCTACGGACAGTAATCTGTAGCACACTGAACAACAAATTCACTTTGTATTATTTAATATGTATAACCCTTATTGCTGATAAATATTTCAAAGTATTGTGTAGGGTGTTTATATTTTTGCTCAGTGTTATATTATTGACAACTTGAAAATACTGAAAACCTCTACTTCCCCGAAATTCATAAATTAAATTACCCTCTACTTTTTGACTTCAGTCCCATGTCATCTGTCAGCCTATGAACATATGCTCTTTCTGTTGCAGTGAAAGAAGAAGGAAATTCCAGTTCTGGAGAAAAAAAAAACAAAAGAACAATAGCAATGTATACAGGTTATCTGTTACAATATACAAACGTAATTATACCTTAACCTACATGCATACATGCATGCAAACCCACACACAATTATGAATGAAAGCAGGGATCAATCCAAGGCCCAGTAAAATATTATTGTTAACTGCCAATTTATGTATGTAATGGCAAACATTAATCAATAATAAATAAGATTAGGTCACATTGCTCATCAGAGAAGAAATGCACTTGCAATAACAAGAGCTTAATCTGCATCCAATAATGAACTAAAAATTTCAAGTATATCAGATTTTGTGTTTTTGGTCACATTGATGTCTTTATTACCTTTCTGTTCTGGATTTAGTCTGAATTTCTCCAGTGCTATATCCACTGCAATCCTCAGCTCTTCTCCCACACATATTTCCTGGTTTGGTCGAGGACCCCTGGTTGAACTAGAGCTTAGGCTACTGCTCACACTTGCTGGGCGAGAACCTGCACTGCTGGGTCTTTGCAGAATCACCCTGGAAATAATTGTGTTATAGGTTTTCCTATCTCTGTGCTTCAAATGTAAAATTGCATAGTTCACTCAATCCTGTGGCTACTATATTTACTAAGTATACAGTAAACTGATGATTGTTTCAGTAAACAATGTGTCCACTTGATAATCAGTATTAGCAAATCACACTACTATATACTTATATTTATACAATGATTCCTCCAAATGTAAGATGCTAAATGGTTGATCTATATTCTGACATAATCACTCTGCATCTTTTCTGACTGCATGAGGCCTACAAGTCCATATAACCATATTCTAGCTACCCTGTATATCTGTTCCCATATATACAATTCTCAGTTGTGCCAAAGTAGTCATATGAATCAAACTTTTGATTGGTGAATTCAAGTATGACAAAGTGTCAGTGTCATTTCTGATACTATTGGACTAATGGTTTAGACACATTAAGTTCACTGTTTGAGCAACAGCAATTAACTAGCATCTGGGGGATGTGCAATCGTATAGTATGTACACATGCAGGCACAGTTCCAAATCTTGTAATTAAAACTTCCCCAAGGATTGTCTAACCTATATTAGAGTATGACCTGTGCATGTGCACTTAATATTGGAATAAACTCAAGCACAAGATTGAATACTAAAAAACAAATAGCAGAGTTTCTTTACCTTTCTATCCAAATGCAAGTCACAATACTTGTACTTTTTTAAACTATTTTCAAATGCATCAAATACAGTACTTAATTTCCATCTATGTGACTGAAAGACTGTGATCTAAAGTCTGACAACCAAAGAAAAAGCAGCCATATTTTAAAGGAAAAGATAAGTTATAAAACAAAAAAGTGTCAAGATGTTCGACTATTAACAATGGTTAATTACCGCAAAAATTCTGTCATTCCCAGTTTGACAGAACTGCGATAGCAGGTCATTTCGGGCATTTGTTTATAATATTTATTTTTGACAACAACGAAAACTTAACAGAAAAATCGCAAACAACATTGTGCATAAGTAGCCCATAAGCTGTATCTGTCAACATACCTATGTGGTGCGGTGCTATTGCTGCTCTGCTCTGTGCAGATTGGCACAGAAGGACTAGATGCATGTGCCATATTATCGTCTCGCGCCGCCATTTTCAATGTTCTGGGAATTTAAAAAACCGTAAGGAGAGTAGCGTCTAAGAATAAAGAAAAGTGTACCTCTATCTTTGTATAAAGCAGTGGTAGTCTATCAGTACTATTTTATGTTGTATAACTTTTATTATCAATTATCAAAAACAAAACAAATATGTTCTGTTGTAGCACAAATATGTTACATCATTATCTTGACAACCACATTCCCTTTCGCTCCCCACAAAATCAATACCAGGTGGCGGTAGCACGCGACATGGTAGCAAGTGCTTGGTGTAGGTAGTACAAGTGAATGTTTCAAAACACTCCGTCGGCATAATGAAACTTCTCTGATGCCAAGAGCAAGACGGAAACCTGTGCGATTTAGAGGTAAGAATCGATTAAAATCCCATATTCCAAATACCTGTTAACCCACTGACTCCCTGCCAGTTGTCTACAGTCATTCTAAGCCAAGCATTACTGCTACAGGCGGCCTGCTACAGGTACTAGTATTTACCATTTTACTCTGTTATTTAGTACTACTGGTACAACATACTTAAAGATCTGAAGCTCAGGAGATAAGAGTGGTCTGTAAAAGTAAGTATCAATAGCACGTAATCACACAATTTAGATAAATCAGCTGCTGTCCAATTATTCCTAAATGTAAAGTCTTTTTCTAGATCATAGATATCAGTCTTTTAGTCATTGGTCTTTATTGCAACCCTGAAATGATGTATAAATGTTCACAGGGGAAACTGTCCTGATGGGTATACATTTGGTATGTTTTGTACCTGGCTGACCCATTTCCATAGGCGTTACGCAATAGTGTCGATCACTAAACTTCACTTTCCAAATGCAAAGTAGCTGGTATCTTATTGTTTAACAGCATATACACTATGGCTAAAAAAAAACACGACAACTGGTACGCGTATGATCGATAACTGATTTAATTCTCGTAAGATTACCATCCGCCCCCTTCCTTATGAATAGGTATTACTTTATTAATACAATGCAACCATCGTGTAGCCGCATGTTAGAAGACAATGTATGATTACGCACAGCAGTAGGAGGCCGCTACCCCTTCGCAGCAAGGAGTCAACTAAGCCGCATGTTAGAAGACAATGTGTGTTTACTCACAGCAGTAGGAGGCCGCTACTCCTTCCCAGCAAGACACAAACACTGATGCGAGTGACCCTAGCCTCATTAGGGGTGAGAGGCTGTCCTTTCATGATTGGTATTGTTCATTAGCACACTTCTTAATCAGTTTTCTCACGCACGCACGCCTCTTACTTGGTTGCTTTCAAACATTGCCTCAATCGGCCAAGAATGTGATCACATTTATCTGCCGACAAACTAAGCCTTAGGCGTATTGTTAGGAAACTAGGATCTTCAAAAAACGGACCAATATCTATGATATCTTTTACGTTTTGCTATACGAAAATTACAAATTCATTGATANGGTCATTTCGGGCATTTGTTTATAATATTTATTTTTGACAACAACGAAAACTTAACAGAAAAATCGCAAACAACATTGTGCATAAGTAGCCCATAAGCTGTATCTGTCAACATACCTATGTGGTGCGGTGCTATTGCTGCTCTGCTCTGTGCAGATTGGCACAGAAGGACTAGATGCATGTGCCATATTATCGTCTCGCGCCGCCATTTTCAATGTTCTGGGAATTTAAAAAACCGTAAGGAGAGTAGCGTCTAAGAATAAAGAAAAGTGTACCTCTATCTTTGTATAAAGCAGTGGTAGTCTATCAGTACTATTTTATGTTGTATAACTTTTATTATCAATTATCAAAAACAAAACAAATATGTTCTGTTGTAGCACAAATATGTTACATCATTATCTTGACAACCACATTCCCTTTCGCTCCCCACAAAATCAATACCAGGTGGCGGTAGCACGCGACATGGTAGCAAGTGCTTGGTGTAGGTAGTACAAGTGAATGTTTCAAAACACTCCGTCGGCATAATGAAACTTCTCTGATGCCAAGAGCAAGACGGAAACCTGTGCGATTTAGAGGTAAGAATCGATTAAAATCCCATATTCCAAATACCTGTTAACCCACTGACTCCCTGCCAGTTGTCTACAGTCATTCTAAGCCAAGCATTACTGCTACAGGCGGCCTGCTACAGGTACTAGTATTTACCATTTTACTCTGTTATTTAGTACTACTGGTACAACATACTTAAAGATCTGAAGCTCAGGAGATAAGAGTGGTCTGTAAAAGTAAGTATCAATAGCACGTAATCACACAATTTAGATAAATCAGCTGCTGTCCAATTATTCCTAAATGTAAAGTCTTTTTCTAGATCATAGATATCAGTCTTTTAGTCATTGGTCTTTATTGCAACCCTGAAATGATGTATAAATGTTCACAGGGGAAACTGTCCTGATGGGTATACATTTGGTATGTTTTGTACCTGGCTGACCCATTTCCATAGGCGTTACGCAATAGTGTCGATCACTAAACTTCACTTTCCAAATGCAAAGTAGCTGGTATCTTATTGTTTAACAGCATATACACTATGGCTAAAAAAAAACACGACAACTGGTACGCGTATGATCGATAACTGATTTAATTCTCGTAAGATTACCATCCGCCCCCTTCCTTATGAATAGGTATTACTTTATTAATACAATGCAACCATCGTGTAGCCGCATGTTAGAAGACAATGTATGATTACGCACAGCAGTAGGAGGCCGCTACCCCTTCGCAGCAAGGAGTCAACTAAGCCGCATGTTAGAAGACAATGTGTGTTTACTCACAGCAGTAGGAGGCCGCTACTCCTTCCCAGCAAGACACAAACACTGATGCGAGTGACCCTAGCCTCATTAGGGGTGAGAGGCTGTCCTTTCATGATTGGTATTGTTCATTAGCACACTTCTTAATCAGTTTTCTCACGCACGCACGCCTCTTACTTGGTTGCTTTCAAACATTGCCTCAATCGGCCAAGAATGTGATCACATTTATCTGCCGACAAACTAAGCCTTAGGCGTATTGTTAGGAAACTAGGATCTTCAAAAAACGGACCAATATCTATGATATCTTTTACGTTTTGCTATACGAAAATTACAAATTCATTGATATCTTTTTATACATGCACGTCGCGTCTAGTTTTGCGTTAACGGGTCCTACAATTGTTCCGCCTTGCATTTGTAGTCGAACATGCTTCCTATATATGCAACCGTATCAGACTCATTGCATCGGAGAAGTTTTGTCAATATTTTAAAAAAATACAAATATTTGTGTCCCAGAAAGCATTCATTGACCGTGTCTTTCCATGGGGTGATACTTTACCAGCACATCTATTTCTGTAAAAATTAATGCATCGCTGCCCTTCATATGAAACACATGAAAACATGAGACCTAGCGATGCGTGTTATCGTGTGCATTATTTGTCGTACGGGGGCCTATCTTTAGGCAGGTGACATTATTTGTCTACACACCTACCCGGCTATTGCAAGTAATTCAAGCAAAAGGACATGAGTGACCGGGG
>NW_019775802.1:794890-842746 GCF_001039355.2 Lingula anatina
CAGGTGGGGATGGTTGGATTCTGGCACGTGGCCGAGAAGACTGGGGTGTAGAAAAAGACGTTGGAGCAAAAGACAGGGGTGGGGAAACTGGCCTCGGTGGGGGTGCTTCATTGTCTCTTTGCTCCAAGAGCATCCTTTTTAAATCCATCACACAGCTTTTGATTTCTTGAAGCTCGGCTTTAATGTCGGCAATTGCTTCCCGGCATTCACACCGAAGAGGTGGAGGTTGTTGGGGTAGCGGATCCCTGTTTCCGGGCTCTGCCTCGCCAATCATCATGGCAGCCTATTAAAATATATATATATACAAATAAATTAATATTATCATTAATAATAATATTATTAATATAATTATTATTATCATTATTTCATTTTTACCCAGGCAAGCGATGATCGCAGTCTTATCAAAAAGCATGAATTTACTTATTATGCAAATTCTTATCTGTAATATTTCAACATTAAACATTTTGACAATAAAGCAATATACCGCTTGAAAAAGTGCAATTTAAGAAATTATAAACTTCTGTTCCCTTTCTCTTCTTTTCTTTGTACAATTTATTTCTGTAAACTATTGAACAAGACACTAACGCTGCAATTGAAAAAATGTTAACCTCTCTTTTTTTCCTCTTCACTGTCCCACTTTTTCTTCTGTTCTTTCGTTTCCTGTTGGGCGTCTCAGTCTCGTCAGGTGTGGAACCCTGCATCTCCCCTGCCTCATCCTGTTTCTTTCTTTCCTCTGGCATCTCCTCCTCCTCCTCTGCCTCCTCCTCTTGTCCTACTCCATCCTCCTCCTCTTCCTCGTCAGAGCTACTATTGTCATTTTTCTGTGCTAGTTCTCTCTCTTTCCTCATCTGGTCCCTGTAGCAATCTGAAAAAGAAAAGAAAAACCATTTAGACAATCGTAAATATTAAAAGATGTTGCAAATAATTACATAAAAAATTATAATCTCTTATTTAAAAAATATCCCTGTAAGATTTGACACAGACTTATTTTCCAGTTTTTAAAGGGCTAGCAACGGGTTGTTTGGAAATCATATTCTCAAATAATAATAAAAACGCCTAATAAAATTCTAATTAATTCCATTTTCCACCAAAACAGCGTTTATTACAATTAATCTGGAATCTGAACGATATATCTCCGTTATTTAGTATATATATATATATATATCAACTGCTTTCTTATATATAATTGTACGTTAAATGATCTGTTTTGGTGGTAACCCATACTTATACTCACTTGTTGTGTAGATCACTGTTCCGAACGTCTCAACATCCACACCGGATTCGTGGGGCCATAAAAATGAAACCCGAACACCTTTGGCAACCTTCTGATCACATATAAGATCCGCAGCCTTGATACCAGTTATTCCACCGTCTTCCCATTCTACGATTGCGTACCGGCATGTGTCTGAAATTATCACGAATGTGTCTGAGTAAAATATATATAAACCGTAAAAAATGGAAAATGAGTGAATCCTGACTTATCTGAAGTATAGACACAGAAAACTATCTAATTACAAAGTAATATCCAGGGGCGGACTAAGAAATGCTTCTTATACACAGTGACCTGTTTCATACATTACGAAAGCGCTATACCATTCAATCGTGTTTATGTCCGTTGTGTCATATTTCACAGGTTTGCACAAGTAGCCAAATGTGCATGTTCAAACCTTCATCGTATCCAGAGAAATTTTTCAATTTCAATTTATTAACCTTTAAGCCTAAATATTTATTCTCATTAACATAATCAATTATTCTATTATTTATATTTATTGGTATGTCACACAGTGGGGAACCTTTACTTAACTTAACTTGACCTTTACTTAACTCTGTGGGCCGTCCATTAGGGGGCTGACCAAGGGACGTAATTATACATGTAATCCCGATCCTTTATTATTCATCCTTAATACGCCACGCGACCAGTTTGGGGGAAAGGATATATATATATATATATGTACCAGTACGATGTACGATCAACAATCATACGAATCACGATATGCTCATTTACTTACCTATTTTAGCTTGCTGGCGAGCAGACATCTTACTTCTTCTTCTTAACTTCTCTACCCTAAATCACTAAAGGTACAGTCTGATGAGATGCACCCATATGATATTCGAAGTCGCGATGTAGGGTTTAAATACTGTTCAGTTTGAATTTAGGCGTGCAATTTATCTCCAAGATCTTAATTTTGGTACAGTCTTTGAATGAAACTTGCACCTGCCATTTAAGTTAAGCCCGTAAACTGACATGCCAAACTTACCTGTCAAGCGTCTAGATTAAAGCTTAGTGTAAGGTTTTGCAATATTGTGCATGCAATGAATGTGAAGTTAATATTTTTCTTCCTTTTATTTTTGGAAAAAGAAATAAAAAAAAAACGTATATGCCACAGGTCTACAATTTTGTTTATTAAAGGGATAATAACTCTTCGTATGAGATCTATATTTCACAATAAAAACATTGTGAAGAACTCACAGAAATATAATACATTCTTTTTTACCACAAAAACGGCAGTTATAGCTCTTATTCTGATATCCGAGCTTGTCTTTAGACCACGTGACCTCCATTGAAGGCTATACTCTGTTAAAATCTCTTAAGAGATTTTAACAAAAAACCAAACGTTTTAGAAAAAAACCAGGGACTAACTTTGAATGTAAAAATGGATTCATTAACCATTAGTAAGTATGGGAAAATTGTTGTTTACTCCAGGAAAATTCATTTTTTTGCCGAAACGAAGAGTTATTATCCCTTTAATATATTTGTGATAAGTGTATACGACATGTGATATTTGCTGTTTTCCCGACTAGCAGTAAACGTGTTATGATTTTTATGGACTTTTGTATGTTCTAATGCTTTGTGTGATGCCATCAATACAATGCATGTTTTTTCTGCAAAAAGGTGACAATATAAAAAAATGTGAAGCTTTACTCCATTGTCATGGGGTTACGTCTCACTTTGGAAACTTTTGTAATAATTCAGGGGCGTAATCATTGCATTGACAGATTTTCAAAATTCCCAGAAGACCTGAGCAACAAATGAGATGAAATTATATGACAGGATAGATCTCCGATCTATCTAATTACATTTATTTGTTTGCGAAAATTATCCATGTTAACTTGTTAGTTTGGAGGGCTATACTGGATCAAGACGGTGTCATAATTCCTTGAAGCTTTGCAGGAAAAATCTTCCTTTGTTTTTCTGGCTCCTTATTAAGCCCGATGTTCAGATTTTATCTACTGCCCTCAGGTCTGCTGGAACTGCGCTTTGAAAATAACGTACAGGTAGATTTTTATCAGAGACACATATCGTCAGCGAAAGTGTATTCGACAAACTCAAAACAAAAGACACCTGAAAGTTTAAAGGCACTTAACCCCCCCCCCCCCCCAACTAAGAAGTAAAAGAAGTTCCAGTTGGATGGACGATTAAGATGGGACTTCTATAGATAAGTAATGTTGTTTACCTCAGTCCTGTGCAAGAAAACGAGACGGGGTGTCAGAACAATGGTGTGCAAACAATGTATACACACAGTTTTGTGCAGAGAAGATGACATTACGGATATGCTTACTTCAAAAACAATTAAGTTGTCTTACGTACGCCCCTTAAGAGGACAAAAGAATTGTGTGAAAATCCGTAGGCTAAAGGGCAATGCCGACTTACGTACACCTTACTCACATCTTCCGTACATCTTACACACATGCAGCGATGAGTAAGAAGGGGTGGGCTTATGCAAATAGGGTGACGGCGGGGTGTTTCTCGCCTTACGGCAACACAATCATGTGTGAAAAGAGGCGTGATATATGATCCCGCTTAATTGTGGGCTATTGAATCGTCCTCTGTTACGCTGCGACGCAACCCTTTGCCCTGGTTAGAATCGGATGTTTAAGAAGTAATTCACATTGATTTACTGATTTCTTGTAAATGATACCTTTGTCAACGAGTCGGTGATACGTCACGGTATTGTGGTCTATAATAGTGCAGGTCCAGTTTCCCGCTAACTGTGATGCAACCCAGGCATAACTTTGGCTAAGTGAGTCAGTGAGCCGATTTTTAAATGCCCAAAAAACAACAAAATAAATGAAATTTAAACCAAAAATAATTTCCTTTTATTCACCGACCTCCGACTAATCATACTGTTCAATCGGAATAACATAAATGCGAAAACTCGTAATAAGTTTCACGGCACTCTCACGTCACATGACTGCCTACAAGTTTAACGAAGGCCATTTGTGCCAAGGTAAACGCTTGGTTCATCTCCTCTAGCTTCCGGTTTTTAAGCCAATCAGTACTTCGTTGTTATTTTAGACTACACGTACGACTACATGTGTCAAATTAATGCAAAATGGCGGGAAAGTGTGCTGGAGTAGCCGTCTTGATTTAAGCAGGAATTTGACTGTTGTGTGGCTCAGTTTATAGTGAAGGAGGGACCAAAATTATTATGCAAAATGGTCTGTCCGGCCAGTGTTACAGATGTTTTGGGCAATTTTATTGACTGCTTTCTGTCAGAAATGAACATATCAACTTCACAACTTGCGTCACGTGTGGAGTGTTTCAAGAGGGGAACCAGCAGCGTAAAGAGCGCAAAGCATGTTTTTTTTATTATTATTTTGTAATTTACAAGAATGATTCGTAGAAATGACATTTATTTAGACAAATAAAATATTGAGAAGAAATTGCTGTTTTTGTCTTAAAATTGCTTTTCTCCGTTTTAGTTTTTTACCATTGTTTAATGTAGAGTTGAAAGTGAGTTATCAAAAAGTCATGATTTTGAGTATATATTTTTCACCCCCTCCGACCTCTGTCAAAAATGAAAATTGTTTAAGAAACAATAAATTAAAGAAAAACTGCCCAACAAAGTACAATAATTTCTAAGGTCTTTTTAACGGTATATCTGTAGGCAACCCTTCAACATCCTATCCTAGGACGCAGTATTATCAAAGTACTAGTGTGGTAGAAACTGCTTAAGAATTTACTAATTGCCTTCTACTCTTTCATGTCGCTTTGCACTTTTACCTTTTTTTATTTTGGTTAGCATTTACGTTTAGCCCAAGAAATACAGTATTCCCGCTATCAAGAATACATGTGGTACAAACGTAAGAGACCCCACAATAAGGTAAATGAGAAATTAAAAAATATCAGGTATTACGACGTTTTGCCCCGCAGTTCGAAAAATTGTCGGAAAAATATCGACATCCGACGCGACTTTCGCAAGAGCAAGATTGAAAGACGCGTGATACGAAGCTTAACATGTTTGGTTAAGTAAATGACTTAATTACCGGTTTAACTTCGGCGGCAGTGCCTACCGCTGTGAGCAACATGCGCTGTCCATCGTAATCCCCCTATCATTAACACCGTCGGGGGCCTGCGCACTAGCGCGTCAGTTGTAGACAGCGTGTGCTATTAAAGTGACCGGGGACTTCTTAGCCATAGTGCCGTATAGCTAAAAAAAAACAAGACTATTGGTACGCGTATGATCGATAACTGATTTAATTCTCGTAAGATTACCATCCGCCCCCTTCCTTATGAATAGGTATTACTTTATTAATACAATGCAACCGTCGTGTAGCCGCATGTTAGAAGACAATGTTTGATTACGCACAGCAGTAGGAGGCCGCTACCCCTTCCCAGCAAGGAGTCAACACAGCAGCGCGTAACCCGGGGTTAATTAGGGGTTATTAGCTGTCCACTTATGATCGGTATTGTTCGTCTTGATTGCAGCACACTTCCTACTCACTATTGGTTCGACCGCCTCTTCTTTAAATGCTCTCTCAAACCTTTCCTCAGTCAGCCGAGAATGGAAACACNTTGAATCTGTAACATCAAATAGAAAAACCTCATCAAATCTGTTAATATTGGAAAACATTGCCTTAAATAATTTACATTTAAAAAACTCCCTATCACATTTGTACCTTTAAAATTCATGTTGTGAATAAAAGTATGGCTTCTTAATTTAAAACACAAATGTCTCCCTACCTGTTTTACGACACTCTACTTTGAATGAGCATGTACAAACACATGGTTTAATTGGTTTTATAAGCAAAAAAAAAAAAGAAAAAAAAACTGATTTACCCTGGACAGCCTTCCTCTGTTCAGCATATGTAAAGACTTCATTTAATTCCTGTTGTTGTTCCTGTGTTAATTGACTAGTTAGGGAGCTGTACCAGCTGGGATCCCTGCTTTGTAAGCCTAAGACATGAAAATAATCAATTAATCACCGACAGCTCAAGGATCTCAATTTATTTGGAAATCTGTTTTAAAAGCCATCTCATAATTAACTTGATAAAGATGGAGATCTTAACATTATAAAATACTTACTTTGTAGTACAGTTTTAAAGACCTGATATTCATCTACTGTGCAGTCATCATCATCTAAAGGTGTCCTGTAACTTTCTAATGCAGTTTCTTCTGCCTCGTCGTCATATTCGTCATCACTGTCATCATCTCCATTTGCCTAGAAATACCAAATAAAGCATATGGGTAATAACACTACTCTGTTTCAGCTTTTCTAAGTTCCTTTACAATTTTTTATTGGATGTGGCACAAACTGTATCCATATTTAAGAAATTATCCTATCTTTCTAATTACCTTATCACGTTCACTACTATGGTAGATCTTTACAGCACATCAGCAGCCATGATATCTGGATATTTCAATATTTCAATCACATCCATTGACTTTATATGTTATGTGATACTTGGTATTTGATTTTTTAATATCTGCAAACAAAAAGCAGGTCTCTATCATTCCACTTTCTAAAGTTTTGTAGTCAACTTTTCAACCCACCGATCTCTCCAATTTTTCTAAATATTCAGCACCTTCTTCATCAATTTCATCTTCATCACTCCCTAATTCATCTACAATAAAGTTGGAAATACAGATTGAATGCAAGACAACTTGAGCAAATATAGTCAATTATATTATTAAAAAATGTCAGCAAGGAAAAGGATTTCCACTTTCAGTTAACTGAATAAAAATCCTGCTCAATTTCTTAATGTGTATTTCAAATCTTTCTTACCTTCCTCGTATTCTTCATCTTCATCATCACCCTCTTCATTGTCAGCTGCTGCTCGACCTAAGGAAAAGAATAAATTCTTCATTACCAAATAATCACTTCAATTTCTCACCAGCTGCACTTGTCTCTTTTATTCTATACTCCATCTGATAAAAAATATCAAAATCAATTTTAATTCTCTAAATGATATTCAATGTCAATCTATGAAAAAACCAAACACGTGAGACACAGTGTGTCAAACTCACTTGCATAAGCCCTTTTTAGACCTGCAAAGAGCAGCAGAGCGGAGGGGAGGATCTGTGAGGCATTCTCATTGATGGCAGCTGGGCGAGTAGAGGGTGTGTCCATTAACGTACAAAGACCAAGGACACTGATTTTTCTGTCATGAAGACTGTAGACAAAAGAATAAAAACAGGTAATAAATATTTAAAGAAATTACACTATTACTGTACTCTGACCAATATGTAATAATAGGGGTTGACAATTAACATTGTTATTTACTGAGAAATGACAAAAGATGTCAAATGCCATTCAGCTTTATTCAATTGTTGACATCCAATTCCTAAAATTATTGTGCAACTAACGGACATAATTACACTAGTTCAGTCTCTTACCCAAGGAAACAATCACAGTCGTGTAACCACTGTTTCACAAACTGTGCTGTGATGGAATCTGTGATATTTGGTAAACGCATCTTGTCCAGCATGTCTAGCAAGGCCTGAGGATTGTAATAGAGTGCAGCAATGACAACCTGCAGACACATTGTTCTCAATTCCGAGGTCCTCACTTTTCTTGTTAATCTCTCAAGAGCCAACTCCACAAATGACGGAACCACCTGAACATTGAATGCCAATAATAATAATAATAATAATAATAATAATAATAATAAAAAGTATTAACTTGTAAATTAATCTAGTTGGCGTTGTAACATGATAAAAATAATCAACAAAATAATGAGGAAACATGCAAGAATACTTGCCCTACAGTATCATCTAACAACACAATAAACAGCAGTGATCCCACAAGGAGCAAATAAATTCTATTCATATTAATACAGCACCATGGTCAACAAGCAAAAGATGATCTATATATAATTCTCAGAGATCAACTAGTTTTCACATTTACACTTACAGGGTCAACTTGTCCTTTGTACTGGAGGAGGATCACCTCTAGCAGCTTGGCAGCATGGCACTCTGCATCCTCACCAGCATCTCCTGTCATTACCTAGACAACACAAGGCAGAACATTGGAGAGGTTGTTCAATAATGTCTACATTCTACTAAACTACAGATTAAGTATAAACCATGAGCCATTGTACAGCTTGATTTTCTATCAAACTGGTATGTAAAAGCAAAATATACTGGAAGTATCAAGCAGTACTTGATCATGCCCTAATAACAAAAAAAAAAAAAAAATAAAAAAATAAAAAATAAATAAATCTTTGCATTTCTTACAGTTTTACACATGTTGTAGATGATCTCTAAATGCTTGGGATTTGCAAGGAAAGCTTGTGGATCTACTGTGACATAGTTGTGGAGGGCTGGCATCATGTCTGGAAGAGATATGAAAATATTAACTCATGTAAACCCAAAGCAGATGTGAAATCACTGACATACTGCTTCTAAAGCTTTTCATAAAGTGCAAATCACTCTTCTAAATAACTCTTACTAATTGACAGCCTTATAAATAAGTATTCATATTACCTGTGAAGTAATCAAATCCATCTTTCTGAAATATTTCATAGACCATATAAAAGACCTGCCACAGATGCTGTGAGATTTGTGTACATGTCAACATATACACAAGAGATAAAACTTCTTCATAAAATTCTGCAAAGAAATGGACAAGAAAAACTTATTTCAGATAACTTATAAAGTCAGATAGGCAGCATTTGAAGAAACAAAAAGAAGAAAAAACAACTAAGAAATGTATTTTTGCTCTCATCCTAATCAATAAAAAAGTAAGAATTTGAAAGTGCAATTTTTAAAATTGTAACAAACTCCCACATTATCACGAAAAGACATCTTTAAAACAAACGTGTGGCAATTTATTTTTGTGTACTCACCAATCATATTTTGATGGAATATTAATCCTATTACATTTAAAACAATTCCCTCCAGCTGATTTAAAATCTGGAAAAAAGTAAAAAATCAAATTAAACCAATCAAAGGTAATGTAAACCTAAATACACACCACTTGTATTCTTAACCTTCTGATAGCAAAGATGATGAATTCAATTGATTATTATAGGTTGGAAAAAAAAAAAAAAAAAAAAAAAGCTAGGTACTTACTTCTTTTTGCTCTTCCATCACATTAAGAATGGTTTCCAGTGTGTTGAGAATGCCCATGGCAGCAATAGCCTTCTCATCTGAGCCCTCATCTGAGTCTGAGTCAACAACTTGCTGGAAAGTTTGAGCCTGAAAAAAAAATCAGTCTTTGCTTTACTTTCAAACCATTTTAAGTGGTTTAACCACCTCGCCATCAGAAATTATCTATACTATACAACTATGCAGAAATATTGTGAAAATTTACCATGCTGTGTGGGCCATAAAAGAAACTATGAAGATCCATTTTGGAGTTTTAATTCCACCTGGTCCAGTGTTTGACCTTCGTTTGAAATAGCACAGGCCAATTTGGCCAGTGTGCTCTGAAAGTTACTGGCCAAAACGAAAATGCACAAGCCAGACTTTGGCCAGCTTTATTACGAAGTTACTGGCCAAATATTCAAAGTGCATGCCATGTGGTAATGACTCATGATGGAGATGTTATCATATGCAAATAAAGAAAAAAATTTAAAACCTTTTTCAAACATAGAACTGTGTTTATTCTTTAGTCTACAGATTTTGCACATTCTAATCTAAATTAAACGAACTATATGCATATTTATTTACCCCACTTCACCTAGAGATACTTTGATTAGATTTTTAATAAAATTTTCTGTACTTATATTTCTAAAATTTTCTGAACTTGTACTCCATGAACATAATTTGTTTAATGAAATTTATAGATCAATTGTGTCTTAAAAACTGCTCCACATCTTTCTCAGTCATTTCATTGTCTTCATCTGAATCACTGTAACAGTCATCAAACCCCTCATCACTGTCACTGTCTGACATCTCTGCCTGCTCAGAGTGGATACTGGAAGTTGTCACATCAGTGGAAGACTGAGAAATTGTCACATCAATGGATGGCTCAGAGTGGAAACTGGGAGTTGTCACATCAATGGACTCAGAAATTGTCAAATCAATGGATGGCTCAGAGTGGATACTGGGAGTTGTCACATCAATGGAAGACTCAGAAATTGTCAAATCAATGGATGGCTCAGAGTGGATACTGGGAGTTGTCACATCAATGGCAGACTCTGAAGTTGTCACATCAATGGATGGCTCAGACTGATATGCCTTAGTCTGAGGACCCTTCTTATTCTCCATGAAGAGTGGCCTCCTTGGAGCAACTGACTTACAAAGCCAATGTTCAACAGCTGGTGTGGGGTCAAAATCTCTTACAGAAGGTGTCAGCATATCAACGGACATGCAGATATTGAGGGCTGTTGATTGTAGGCATGCTCGGCCATCTGTCTTGGTTCTCTTCATAACACTGAAGCCCCGCTCAGCTTCGGCACTGCTAGACGGCAAAGTCAGACAAATGTCAATGACAGATTGAACTGCAGGGAAGTGGTATTCTCTCCAAACCAGAGGCCATGACAAACTATGTACATCATCTTTATACCTGAAAATAATTTAGTATTGTTCAAGTACACATACATTTTATCTATTTATAAACAAAATATTAATTTTTAAAGAGGGTTCAGAAGCATCAAAATTTCATTCATAAATTGTAAATAGTATGGAAGTATCACCTTGAATAAACAGCAGATCTAAATGAAATCCATTCCTCTTCAATATTCTGTTGCAATGCCTCAGGAATGATGTTCTTAAAGTGTTGGACAAGGGTAGCCACCTCCTGGTTTCCAAACACTGAAAATAAAATAAACTGATTGAAAACAAAACTATTCAACTAAATCTGTTTTTACACAAAAATGCTTATACTGTTAATAATAAAAGTGAGTTTTGTTTTTATGTACATTTCTTGAATACATGACTCTGATATTACATTTTTGAAGAATGTGTGTGTTGAAGTTAACATACCCCTCAGCTCTTCTCTCTTGCTGTATTCTGGCCAAAGTTTGAAGCAAGAAATTTTGGTAGCAGCAATGGTATCACTATTCAGGTCTTCTAATCTGTCATCAATATGCTTCAATATATTAACTACAAGCGCATATCTCATATCTGTGAGTGATTCTGGGGATGCAGGGTAATTTAGGTTCACCCCATTGAACTGTGCAGTGTTTCTCAGATAGTTTTCCAGGGTTGGACCATTGCTGTTAAATAATAAATTATAAACTGTGTCACCACATAATATTTGCAAGTAATCATGAAATATGTTTAATTGGAAAGCAAAAAATGCTAATCACTAAACAAAAGCATGCCTTATATTATTAACAAAGTGGCACCCTGAACATGATTACATGTGAAATCCAATTCTATTTACCTGTCCTTGAATACTTCAAGTGTAAGCTTTGCACATTCTAATGCAATGGGCACTTCGGGAACTATCAGTGCAGTTGCCTGGAGCTTGTTTGACAGTATGTGTAGAGGTTTCAGAACATCTTTCAGAAGACAAAGGTAACCAATAACACTGCTAGTTGTCATCCATCTCAGAAAACCCCTGGCTTTGTTCTTGGATTCCTGTAAAGAAATTTTAAAACGTTTTGACTATGAGAGTTTATTATTTAACAATTAGCTCTGATCAGTTACGCATAGCTGTGAAAATTAATGATTTACCGTGATTAGCAATCTGTGATGAAGCTTGTTCAATGATTATTTTAAACTTTCTTACTTTGCCTGATTTCTGGTTGACTACATCAGACATCTGTTCAAAGATAGGACACATCATCTTCAAAAACACGTCAACTGCTCTCCAGAGATGACCAATCCAACGGGTACCACCAACTCGGGCAGGAATAAGGCATGCTGTGCCTGTAATATTGCATATTTTCCGCAGACACTGCCTCATCTTAGGACTATTTTTGTAGAAATAGTATACTCCCATCAATAAGGATATTGCTTTTTCATATGTCTCATTCTTCTTGATGCTGTCTTTGTAGGCCAGTTCCAGTCTGAGGAAATGAGGTAGAATAAAAAGTATGAACCATTACACATTTATAATTGAAAATTTGTAAGGGAGACAGTACTGGAAAATTACTTTTAAAACAGTTAAATATTTCTGTTATTAAATTTTAATCATATATATATATATATATATATATATATATATATATATATATGTGAATTAAGTCATGTTTCCTTATGATTACTGAAAACATTTTACCTGTGTGAGACACAATGAACAACAACAATGGAAGGTTGGATGTTCCTAAATTTAGAGGCTACACCCCCATATTTTCCCAGCATCACACTCGCTCCATCACATCCAAATCCCACTAAGCTTGTTTTCACCTTGTCACTGTCACAACTGATGTAAGTTTTGAGGACTTTAAGAATACACTGAAAAATTCCATCTGCATCTGGACAAGAAGGTGTCCCAAGGCCAACAAAGTCAACATGTACCTGACCACATTTGGCATATCTGACATAGACAATTTCTTGTTCTGTTATGGAACAGTCAGTTGAACCATCGCTTATTATCGTGAAAAAACAATTCTTCATCAAATCTGCTCGCTTTTTCCTCTCAGTGTCACAGATTGACTGGGCAAAGTTTTTAGCTGCTTTCTGATTTCTATACGTTTCTCCTGGTTCCAGCCCTTTGGCTTCATCCAGATCACAAAGCCACATGTAATCTCGGAAAGATTTTCTGTTCTTTAATACAGCATGAATATTTCTAAATTTAATATTCATTTTGTCTCTGACTTGTTTGGTCATGTTTAGATGTGCTTTCAGAGCAGGAGCAGCAGCTGGTTTTTCAATTAAGTTAAGATACATTTCAGAAGAAATAAGGTGACCCTTGCTCCTCTCGTGTATCTTGATCGTTTCTAACTTGAAGCTGGAAGATCCATCAATCATTAATGGTGATAATTGTAGTTTTTGCCTGATCTCTTCTTTGAACTTTCTGCACCAACTGCAAAACATGATCCCATTTTGGTACCTTAGCCAAGGTCTTCCGACCTCCCACTTTGGCAAATATAGCCTTTTTTCAATTTTTGGTGTTTTTGGTTTGGTACCTGCAATTTTTAAGTGTCAAGTTTATTAAAGACTGCCAACACAATCACTGAGTCAGACATAATCAATAACTGGTACATGTGATAAAGAGCTAAACATTTAACGTTAAAATCAACAATTGGGACAAACAAGTAGACCATTCAGATATGGGGTCTTAATAAATATATATATATATATATAGAAATACTCGTTTCAAAATAAATATTAAAATGAGGTTAAATTAAGCACTATCATTATTAGAGAATTTGTGATATTCAGGGTGAACTCTGTAAGTCGCTCTGACGGAGATGCAGTCGGTGAACTGCTGAAAACCTAACGAGATTGTTAAAAGATTCAATTGTATCCGAGTTGAAATAAAATTCATTATTTTGTATTATTTGTATAGTATTGCACTGTACTGTAATAGCGTGCGCTAGGTAATTCAAGTTCTCTTACCCTACACACGTTGCACGTCGCACGCATTTAACCCCCCCCCCTTTTTCTTTTTTTGTTCCGCTCAGGAAAAAAAATCAGAAAACGTCAAAAACATGCGTTGCGTCAAAGAGCTCAGACTTTTAGTTCGTTTCTGCTTTGATTTTGTTTACTTACCACTTGAAGTTGAAGCCGATTCTGCGACGCTCTCAGTCTCTTCTACTTGGCGTTTTGAAATTTTTAAAAACTTCTCCATGCAGCTTGATGCATCACGTTTTCTCCCGGAAGCGTCAACTGCGCAAAATCGCAAGACGTAACAGACAGCATTTCCTATACTTCGTCAAAATCCGGCGCGCAAACGAAGGCTAGATGCTTTCAAAAACGACAGCGAGACTGTGAATACGTCATTACGGAATTCCCCAACTTCAACCAATCACGAGTATGAGAGTGAAAACGAGGTTAGCAGTAAGGGTAATCCCATGAACTTCCCTGTAAATGTTGGCTTACGAGTCGGACTTAATTGAGTCTAAATTTTGCCGATAAACTGACAGTAAGTTGACATAAATCGCCAAAATGGCGACTTGCACCATAATTTTCACTCGCCAGATTTAATTTTAACTCGCATTGGCGAGCTGGCGAGTGCGAGTGTCAAACGCTGTAATGTTGTCAGTGCTTAGTTACTGCTTCATTGTCATCATCAAAGAGTGGCAGCTATGAAAGGGTTCTGCCACTGTGCCCAGTTCCTGACAATGTCTGAATTGATCCCCAGCCTTCTCAATCTCCTATTTGTCTTTTCTCTAAGCTCTGCCTGTTGTACTGGTCACCTAACTAAGTGTTATACATCTTTCTCTTTTACTCTACCCAACAGATTACATATTCATATGATGCATGACAAATTCTGTATATTGCCAATAATGTGCCATATTCAGTTTTTAAGATGGCTTATACTGGAAAAGATAAACTGCTGAAAATCTCTCTGCAAGCGGCAGTGTGGGCAATTTTTTTTTATACTTTCAAAAAGTTAATCAAGGTTAAGTATTATTATAAATTTCACTTAACCTCCAGAATTGGAAAGCTGCACTAGGGTATCTAGACATATTTTCATTTGTTATTATCATGAGTGAATTGGAAACTAAGGGGTATTAACCCAGGGGCTTTTAGTTAACTTGAGTTGTTCTCAACGTTGTCTTGAAAGGTAATTATGATCAGCAGAAAAGGGCATTTTAAATGTTATCAAAATACTTATTACAAGAAACTGTCTAGGTTATTTAAACTGTTCTTTCATACCTAGTCATGCTGATAGTGAAGTTTAGTATCGTTTATAAAATTAATTTATTTGACATGCAGTGGCATTTTGACAACTTTTTTAAAGGTTTTGTATTCATGTATTTATTTTTATCAGCAGTGCATGACATTGTTGGATTGTTGACAGCCTTTAGCAGGGAAATTTGTGTTCTGTGCACAGACATGAATATACTGAAGTGAGGTTCTCTTCAGAGGCTGATATGGTCTCTTACCCATGCATGCAGAAGTAGACTAACTAACTGTTGGCCATATTATTACAGGCCAGAACAACAATTATATCTAAAGGAAAGGACTGATATGCCAGCTTTTGTAAACCAGTGCATTGAGGGTTGATGAATAGTGAGCAAAGGCTATAGTGATGAATGAAAGGCCCCATAACAACACAAGTGTATATCCAGGTTGAAGGCTTTTCAGAAATGAAGTTAGAAGTGTATGGTTAAAAGGAATGATTATATTCTGCTTAATATTTGTAATTATGATTGATCCGCCATGGTCTTATGCCTGGCGAGATCTCTGACCAAATAACTCTGCATACATGATTGGAGTAATGCCACTGCGGCACCAGTTTAAAAACCCCGTCCCTTTTCGATTCTATTAGGTGGCTTAGTTTTACATTTAAAGTTGCTAAACTGGCCTGTGTTGTAACTATGTACCTAACAAACATTGATAAGCCTCAATGTCAGCTTCAGGAACAAAGTGTAATCCAAATAACACTCTCAATTGAATCTCTGATAGGATTAAAACTGTTGTTTGTATAAAAGGCATCCGGTGCCGTTTTAGAATTTTTAAATGATTAAAGCACTTTTATTTAAAGAGAAAAGATGCAAGCTATGTGAAAAAATCTCAGATCAAATTTTGAACAGCAAATTCAAGATGGTGTCACTGCAGAAGAAGGGCATCCCGAGGAAGTTTATTGGAAGGAGGTTCTAGAATTGTAAAAAATTATGGTTAGAACTAGGATAGAAAATATTTTGGGCCTAGGTTAGAAGTACAGTGCAGGGAAAAGACATCATAAAAAGTAGGGGAGAAAAACACTTTTCCTGAGGTCTACAACTCTTTCCCAAGACGTAAAAATAAGCATCGTTATGACCTGCACTGCCCCCCCCCTCCCCAGAGAAAAAGTGAATAAAAACTTTTTAATTATTCATTTTTTATTACTATTCTCATTAATATTTTATTAATTACTTTATCATTATTATAACTTAGTTGTTGTTATTGTTGTAGCCTTATCCTTAGCCAAATTATCAATTTTATGGTTATATAATTTTGTTTTTTCATTTATTTGATTTTCCCCTTGGATAGGAATGGGTAGTGCAAGTAGACATTTATTGACAAGCAAGTAAAAAGCCTGTAGTTCATTAGTTAAAGATTTTTGGATGGAAAAAACAGACTACCACCAAGTGATGCTATTCTCTTCTGTCAAAACTCCCCCTGTGCTTGACAGGTACTTGGGAGAGGATTTATGTTCCTTTTAGCTGGGCGTGTTTCTGGACAAGTAACCAACAACATGACCTTAGATAAAAGAGACTGAACACTGCATCAATAATTCTCACTTACCATTTTTATTTGAGTATTTTTTAAATTTATTTATTTTCAGAGATGCATCCTTTGGGACATGTACCTATAATCTTACCTTGCTTGACTGTCTACATGGACTGAATAAGGTAAGGTTTTAATGTTTGATCAGTTCATTTGGGCGTGGAAAATTTTCTTCAAGCTTAATGTCAGTTCCCTACTCATATTTCACCAGTGATCTGTAGACTTTCTGATCCTTATTCATTGGGATTACCAAATGGGGCAACCAAATTAAAGAAAAAATGACTTTTAATTTTATTTCTCAATAACTGCATAAATCTTACAAAGATATGATTGTGTTATCAGGTAATAGTTAAAAATTAGTAATTCTTATTTTGATTTATGATTGTATCAATATAAATGTTGACACAGTCTTCTCCCTTGTTCTGTTTGATGAATACTGGAAATAGCACTTTTGTTCTGGTTTGTTGCAGGCTCTAGTAAATGGATTTTTTAACTTTGAAACATTTGATGTAGATGAATATGAGCATTACGAGGTGAGTTGCAACTGACTATCTTGTTTATCTACTATGTTTATCTTGTGAAAATTTTTAATTTACCATATGCATGATATGATATTGTGAACAAACTTTAGAAGTTGTACATATGTTGAAAAATTTTAATACTGCTGCAGCAGTACAAGTTCACCTACAAGTCTACTTAATACTGCTGAAATTAATGCTGCAAGGTATTTGAATTTGAGGGCTGGTAAGAAATCACTGAACTAACTGGGTTTTGTAGTTCTGTTGATATGCTCCTTATCAGACGCATCAATCGCTTTGATGTTAATGGATGTAATAATTATAACAAAATTTAACTTGTTTCATTAACTCCTAGCAGCTGTGAGAACATAAACCAAATTGACCTTGCTGACCTTTAATTGGATTGAATGGATTGATGGTGTTGTAAATCAATAATATGTATCGACTGAGCATTGCCCAAATGCACTGAATTAGATTAGTTCTCATATTTTATTCATTTTTGTTTTATTTCAACACTGCAAGTCATTTATGAATACAGTCTGGCTGTTGATTTTTGTGTAGGATTCTGAATGATTCTTTGTGGAAATGTTCTGAATTGGAGATTAAAGATTAAACTTTCTATAGCTTTTTATTAATATTATAACTGCTGTATAGTGCTATTATTGTGTTTCATATATTAAATATTTAGTCTTTGAATTGTTTAAAGCCATATGTCAATTATATAAATCTTTGCAAATTGCCTCATTTATATACTATAATTTGAAATGGAGTGAAAAAGGAAGATGACTTATTTATGAGGTTATCAGAGTTTTCTGATGATGAACTGGTTTTACAGAAAGTAGAAAATGGAGACTTCAACTGGATTTTGCCTGACAAATTTCTGGCCTTCTGTGGACCTCATGCCAAAAGCAAGATTGAAAATGGTAGGACTTGGTGACTGGGCGAATGCCCAACCTTTTACTCATTTCACAAAGACACTGGCCACATTTCAGTGTAGTTGTGAATGCATGCATGTAGCTAAGCATAGACAACTGCTTCTTGGGCATAGAGAGGCATTTCTGTTTCATGCATCTCAAACACTTTTTGAAAATCCAAAGAAAAAAGATACATCTGGCTGAATTCAATTTTTGCAGTTGTCTGTGGTTGGTGAATTATTATATTTAGATTATAAATGGTGAATAAAAGCATGGAATTCTTTGATTCTCTTCATGCAGCGAGTAGAAAATGGCGACTTAAACTGGATTTTGCCTGACAAATTTCTTGCATTCTGTGGACCACATCCAAAAAGCAAGATTGAGAATGGTAGGAATTGGTGTGTAGAATTAACAACAACATAAAAAATGCACTTATTGATGTTTTTTTGATGATGCTTATTTATGTGCAGCACAAGTCTTTTTGAGATAGTAATTTTATTAGGTAGATACTTACACAAAATTATAGTCTATATGCAAAACAAAGTGTTGTAGATAAATAATTGAACTTCTTTAGTAAACTTACTGTCCTTTAAGATAAGTTTTTGAAAATAGCATAGACATATATCAGTCAAAGTAGAATGTGCTCTTACATTAGTTTTTTCATGAAAAAATTTAAGAGTATGTTCTTTGGAAGTGTGATGTAAAGAAAACTAACTGAAGATTGCATTGCTGTGTTGTATTTATAACTAGAAGTTTTTGCTTAAAGGCTATTTTCTATCAACTTGAGTGATGATACATGTAGTTCCAGTCTTAAGCATTTGATATTATTTATTCACTTGTATGTGTGCACACGCATGTTACATATTTGCATTCAGATTGGCATGTATTTGTTGTATATGATAATTGTCAAAATGAATGTGTCAGAATGAAAAGTGTTGATATGTATTGTGATGTTCAATTTGAATGTTTTGATTCTTGCTTTTGATTATACTTTGCTAAAGAAAAGAGTAATTTTTTTTTGTATTGTGAAATGTCAAATTTTAAATATTCACTTCCAGGCTACCCGCTCCACGCCCCGGAGGCCTACTTCCCCTACTTCAGGAAACGCAACGTAACCACCATAGTACGGCTGAACAAGAAAATCTATGATGCCAGGCGGTTCACAGATGCAGGTTTCGACCACCATGATCTCTTCTTTGTGGATGGCAGCACCCCTAGTGATGACATAGTCAAGAGGTTTTTAGAGATTGCTGAGAATGCTGAAGGTGCTATTGCTGTGCACTGCAAAGGTAAGCCTATAGTGAATAAATAGAAAACCTATGCCCTGGGATGGACGGACAGTCTCAGTGGCCTTTTGGAATGTGGACTGTGCCATCTTTGCATACAGTGGTATATAATGTATTCTAATTACAAGTGCCTGTTCATGTCATTGCTGGAGCCATCTCACACATTTGTTTTAAAGTTAATGCTGAACAGTTTTTTTTTTTTTTTTTTTTTTTTTTTTTTTGTGTGTGTGTGTGTGTGTTGTTACTTTATATTGAACAGGAGGTTCTGTCTTCCATCTGTTTTGGCTAATTTTGGTCAGTTTAGTGAAATCGGAGGCAAGATGTGACTTAATCCTGTGTTATTTTCATGTAAATCTTTCACAGTCCTATTACACTATGGTATTTTAAGGAAAGACCTGAATAAAGATTAAATAAGATGTGTCTGGAAAGGAAGAAATAGATATTAATATGGTTTAATTCTTTTCAGCTGGTCTTGGGCGCACAGGCTGTCTCATAGGCTGTTATATCATGAAGCATTACAAGTTCACAGCAGCAGAGCTGATTGGATGGATAAGAATATGCCGTCCAGGGTCTATCATTGGGCCTCAGCAGAACTTCTTGGAAGAGTGAGTGGTCTTTTTGAACACTAATTTTACGTTACAATCTTTTCACTCTTGGCAAATTGTTTAACACAGTTCAGTTAAGTTTACGAATTAATACCTAAGTGCCTTGTTCTTTGAGCATTTTAAGGCTACAGTAGAGTTGATTTTTTGTAGAGTCACTTTTGTTTATGTGATGCCAACACAAGATGTGTTTAACCTTAACAAGTACATCGCATGTTTAATATTTTCAAAATGTGTGGTACTTGTGTACAGCCAATTTAAACAGCAATACAGATATTAAACATGCTTGTAAACGCAGCATCTCTATTAATGCAAATCCTTTTATTTTGGCACTTGAAGAAAGACCAGTCATTTCATAATCACTTGGATTACTGTGATCTTGTAGGAAGCAAGCCTGGTTGTGGATGCAGGGGGACCTGTACAGAGCCAGACAAAAAGAGAAGGACAGGCTACGGGACAAGCACAGCGTGTCAAAACTCCTCAGCGGCATGGATGACATCAGGATACAGGACGCGGCCTACGAGAACAACAGATACAGCACCAACAAGTACCCCATGCATGAGGATGATGAGTACTATGATGATGGTGATGAGGTGGGTTTCTACCAGGATAATAAATAAATGTGTTTCAAGATTTGAATAGGGAAGACTTCTCCTAAATGGAACTCCTTGTTTAAAACTTTTGTCACAATTGTATTTTACTTTTTTTTTTTTTTTGCCAAGTTTTATATCATTACATGTCATCAGAAAATGATGCACTACTTACAAAAATAGTTATACATTTACGCCCATTGCATAAAATTGAGTATAACCTTATTTGCATTGTTGACAACAGCATATTTTACAAAAAAGTATTTGTAGACCAACTGTCACCCTGGCAACTGTTTGTTTGCAGTATGAAGGTCGTCCTGCCACCAGAAGTGGTAAGATTATGACCCAGGGGGACCGTCTCAACCAGCTGAAACTCCTACGACAACACCCAAGGTCTGCAACCACAGGGACATTGGCGTGAGTGGATTATTATCATTTAACAGAAGAAGAACTATTAATAAGATTATAATTTAAAATTTTCCCTTTTTTATGTACAGACACAGATGTGTCTGTACATATTGCCATCACCTGCGTCTGTCGTCGCCGATGCCGTCGCCGATGCCGATGCCGATGCTGATGCCGATGCCGGCGCCGTGCACTTTCCTTGTAAACACGATAAGTGGAGGGCAGTTTTACTTTTTGGCTTTATATTTACAGAGCTTATGAATATTCATAAAACGCAGGTCAAGTTCGAAAATCAGCATGATCGGGCCATTATTGTAGAAGTTATGCTGTTTTTTCACTTTTCAGCATATTTTTCACATTTCCTCAGATTCAATTCTTAGGCATGTTAACAGTCTCATTATTAAACTACTAAGATACGTAAAAGTTTTTGTTTGACATTTCCTGCATCTTTACAACATTGTTAGTTGATTTTGTAAAAATGATGGTAAACTTGTTATTATGTATTGTGTAATAAAGTGTCAAAAATGGAAATAAACTCATATCATTGCAGTTCGTCAGATTCAATCATTCACTATGTTCAGAATCTCAGAATGGAAGAAATTGGACATTTAACACTGCTTTATTGATATTTTTCCCATCTCATCAATTTTCTTAGTTGATCATATAAAAATGGCAGTAAACTGTTAATTTTGTTTTATGTTAAAAAAATTGTTAAAAACGAAAAAAAAAAAAACATTTCAGAACAGTGCTGTCTTGTTTACATTTTGGCATTTTCAAGTTGTGACTTTGAAGTTCCTTGGGCCTGAAGACCTTTGCTAGTCACATTTTNAACTGCTGTATAGTGCTATTATTGTGTTTCATATATTAAATATTTAGTCTTTGAATTGTTTAAAGCCATATGTCAATTATATAAATCTTTGCAAATTGCCTCATTTATATACTATAATTTGAAATGGAGTGAAAAAGGAAGATGACTTATTTATGAGGTTATCAGAGTTTTCTGATGATGAACTGGTTTTACAGAAAGTAGAAAATGGAGACTTCAACTGGATTTTGCCTGACAAATTTCTGGCCTTCTGTGGACCTCATGCCAAAAGCAAGATTGAAAATGGTAGGACTTGGTGACTGGGCGAATGCCCAACCTTTCACTCATTTCACAAAGACACTGGCCACATTTCAGTGTAGTTGTGAATGCATGCATGTAGCTAAGCATAGACAACCGCTTCTTGGGCATAGAGAGGCAGATCTGTTTCATGCATCTCAAACATTTTTTGAAAATTCAAAGAAAAAAGATACATCTGGCTGAATTCAAGTTTTGCAGTTGTCTGTGGTTGGTGAATTATTATATTTAGATTATAAACGGTGAATAAAAGCATGGAATTCTTTGATTCTCTTCATGCAGCGAGTAGAAAATGGCGACTTAAACTGGATTTTGCCTGACAAATTTCTTGCATTCTGTGGACCACATCCAAAAAGCAAGATTGAGAATGGTAGGAATTGGTGTGCAGAATAAACAACAACATAAAAAATGCACTTTTTGATGTTATTTTGCTGATGCTTATTTATGTGCGGCACAAGTCTTTTTGAGATAGTAATTTTATTATGTAGATATTTACACAAAATTATAGTATATATGCAAAACGAAGTGTTGTAGGTAAATAATTGAACTTCTTTAGTAAACTTACTGTCCTTTAAGATCAGTTTTTGAAAATAGCATAGACATATTTCAGTCAAAGTATATGCTCTAACATTGAATTTTCAAGTTTTTTCAAGAAAAAAAATAAATAAGAGTATGTTCTTTGGAAGTGTGATGTAAAGAAAACTAACTGAAGACTGCATTGCTGTGTTGTATTTATAACTAGAAGTTTTTTGCTTAAAGGCTGTTTTCTATCAACTTGAGTGATGATTCATGTAGTTCCAGTCTTAAGCATTTGATATTATTTATTCACATGTATGTGTGCACACGCATGTTACATATATGCACAAGCATGTATTTGTTGTATATGATAATTGTCAAAAGTAATTTATGAAAAGTGTCCATATGCATTGGAATGTTCAATTTGAATGTTTTGATTCTTGCTTTTGATCTATTCTTTGCTAAAGGAAAGAGTAATTTTTTTTTTTTTTTTAATATTGTGAAGTGTTATATTTTAAGAATTCACTTCCAGGCTACCCGCTCCACGCCCCGGAGGCCTACTTCCCCTACTTCAGGAAACGCAACGTAACCACCATAGTGCGGCTGAACAAGAAAATCTACGACGCCAGGCGGTTCACAGATGCAGGTTTTGACCACCATGATCTCTTCTTTGTGGATGGCAGCACCCCTAGTGATGACATAGTCAAGAGGTTTTTAGAGATTGCTGAGAATGCTGAAGGTGCTATTGCTGTGCACTGCAAAGGTAAGCCTACAGTTAATAAACAGAAAATCTATACCCTCAGATGGACAGACAGTCTCAGTGGCCTTTTGGACTGTGCCATCTTTGCATACAGTGATATATAATATATTCTAATAACAAGTGTCTGTCCGTGTCATTGCTGGAACTATCTCACACATTTGTTTTAAAGCTAACTGCTGAACAGGGTTTTTTTTGTGTGTGTGCTACTTTATATTGAACAAGAGGTTTTGTCTTCCATCTGTTTTGGCTAATTTGGGTCAGTTTAGTGAAATCGGGGCCAAGATGTGACTTAATCCTGTGTTATTCTCATGTAAATCTTTCACAGTCATATTACACTATGGTATTTCAAGGTAAGACCTGAATAAAGATTAGATGTGTCTGGAAAGGAAAAATAGATATTAAAATGGTTTTATTCCTTTCAGCTGGTCTTGGGCGCACAGGCTGTCTCATAGGCTGTTATATCATGAAGCATTACAAGTTCACAGCAGCAGAGCTGATTGGATGGATAAGAATATGCCGTCCAGGGTCTATCATTGGGCCTCAGCAGAACTTCTTGGAAGAGTGAGTGGTCTTTTTGAACACTAATTTTACGTTACAATCTTTTCACTCTTGGCAAATTTAACACAGTTCAGATAAGTTTACGAATAAATAACCTAAATGCCTTGTTCTTTGAGCATTTTAAGGCTACAGTAGAGTTGATTTTTTGTAGAGTCACTTTTGTTTATGTGATGCCAACACAAGATGTGTTTATCCTTAACAAGTACATCGCATGTTTAATATTTTCAAAATGTGTGGTACTTATGTACAGCCAATTTAAACAGCAATACAGATATTAAACTTGCTTGTAAACGCAACATCTATGTTAATGCAAATCCTTTTATTTTGGCACTTGAAGAAAGACCAGTCATTTCATAATCACTTGGCTTACTGTGATCTTGTAGGAAGCAAGCCTGGTTGTGGATGCAGGGGGACCTGTACAGAGCCAGACAAAAAGAGAAGGACAGGCTACGGGACAAGCACAGCGTGTCAAAACTCCTCAGCGGCATGGATGACATCAGGATACAGGACGCGGCCTACGAGAACAACAGATACAGCACCAACAAGTACCCCATGCATGAGGATGATGAGTACTATGATGATGGTGATGAGGTGGGTTTCTACCAGGATAACAATAAATGTGTTTTAAGATTTGAATAGGGAAGACTTCTCCTAAATGGAACTCCTTGTGTCAAACTTTTGTCACAATTGTATTTTACTTTTTGTGACAAGTTTAATATCATAACAGCAATATGTCATCAGAAAATGATGCACTACTTATGAAAATAGTTATACATTTATGCCCATTGCATAAGATTCAGTATAACCTTATTTGCATTGTTGACAACAGCACATTCTCCAAAAAAGTATTTGTAGACCAACTGTCACTCTGGCAACTGTTTGTTTGCAGTATGAAGGTCGTCCTGCCACCAGAAGTGGTAAGATTATGACCCAGGGGGACCGTCTCAACCAGCTGAAACTCCTACGACAACACCCAAGATCTGCAACCACAGGGACATTGGCGTGAGTGGATTATTATCATTTAACAGAAGAAGAACTATTAATAAGATTATAATTTCAAATTTTCCCTCTTTTTCATTATTTTAATTTTTTAATGCAATGAGGATCTTGTTTTCATGTTGATCATAGTCATAAAGTGATGTGAAAGAAAGGGGCAAGTAATGTTAGTGGTAAAAATTATATTTGATATCATATGATTAAAAAATGCATATTAATCATGATTGGATATAATAAGATATAATGATTTGATATATATGAATAAAAATATTGAAAATTTGAATGTTTAGATCTACAGGATTCGTTTCCTTCTTCTCCAGGCTTGATGATGGCAAAGTCCACAAAAGGTCCACCACTCAACCCTTTAGAGTTGTGGCTTCCTCCAAGAGTGCCCAGAGTGTCATGTCACCCATGAAATCATCCAAGATCGCCTCCCATAACCATGCTCACTCCAGTGCGCCCAGTGTGAAACGTGTCACACGACATTCCACTTCATCTTCTGCAGGAACATCAAGTGTACTTAAGAGGTAGGGAGATGGAAAGTAAAATTACAGTTGTATTCTTTTTTTTTTTTTTTTTCGCTTTTCTTTAGCACAGTGCAAGTCTTTTTTTTTTTCTAAAACTGGTGTTAAATGGAGTAGGCTCTGGTCTGTATTATTTTATGATTTACATAAAGGAAAATTTTTCAGAGGGGATGATAAAGGAGTTCAAAATCTTGATCCAATGACGTACAGTGCTTGAAGCTGGCTTTCTGCTAAGCTTTTTTTTTCCATGCACAATCCCCTACCCTGTATTTTTTTGTTTCCTTAGCTTATCCCCCCCAAAATTAGCCCAGACATGAATAAGAAATGACAATTTGATTCATTCTTGTTTTGTGATGATTAAAAAAGATATTGTCATTAATTCAGTATGCAAAAATTTTGAGGATGGTTGCATGGTGAATGACTTGAAAGACTGAGGAATGAAAACAAGTTTGCATGAAATAATTTTCTTATTCGTTGTAGTAGCTAAATATTATCACACCAAACCTTGTCTGTTTGAAGCATAGTGCTATTGTAATGAATTTGAAACACCATAATTGAAATAAAAATATATTTTGACAAACGATTAAAAAAAGTCTTTCAAAAGAATAAACACTAACAATGATAAAAGAGAAAAGACACAAAAATGGACTTTGGCTCAATGAAGACTTAGTTTGGGAAATCATGATTTACAGAAAACAAGTAAAACATTCAAGGTTTGCTCTCTTAAAAAAACTTTCATTTCTGTCCTGTTGCACATCTTTTTTAACACTTTAACATTATCTATTTTTTTCTCTGTAGCACTGTCTTGTTCTTGGGTGCATGTGTAGCTGGGTTATCTGTTCTGTCAGTATACATTAGTGCGCATGAGTGAGATTGTTACCTGTGTAAAGGAGAATGTACAGGTATGTGTCTTTGAATGGGGACATTTTGAAATTTGATACCTTAACAATAATTCTAACCCAAAACTCTTCCATTTGTCTCCTTTTCTCAACAGCACATCTCGGCTTGCATCAGAATATGCCTCTGATTACCTAAGTTCTAAGGCAAGGGATCTAAATGGTCGAGAACCATATTACACCAGATCGAGTGATATCTATAAAAGTACTGGAGATCATTCAAACTCATCTGCAAGTTCTGCATTGAAAAATTATAGGTCTAATTATTCCACAGTAAGTGATTCTTGTGTTGTGTAGGCAAGCTGGTGTGAAAGTGTGCAATGTAGTTGAGAATGAAATAAAATACTGGTTTTGGATTTTGATGGGGTTTTACCTTTGTTAGACAATGTTATTAATGGCCTGTCTGCTTTCAAAATGTGCATCACAGTTAACCATGATAATGCTTCTGCAACTGCTTGGATGGTAAGGAGCCACCTAAATTTACTCCTAGACATAGTGGGGTGCTAACCATTACTGCAACATACATACTGTTAAGAAATTGTGGTTCTTGCTTGTCTGATGTGAACTTGAGTGTGTACTGTAAACAGTTGATTTTAGGACGCAAGTTAACAGGCCTTTTCTAATCAAACTGTAGTCTTTTAAAGATATTATGTATATATTTTTTATTCTTCTCTTTCAGTCGCTCAGGTCATCATACTCGTCTTACTAGAGCCTCTGTACTGAGATGATGGGGGGAAAAGGCGATAAGGACTGTAGTGGAGCACTATGGTGTAAGCAGACATGACCCTGCATCAAAGGAGTTTTTATAGAATGAGAGGGACAGATATGAACAGATTCTTAGTATCTGTGATATATACATATATATAGATATACACACACACATGTATCATACTTGACCATTAGTACTTAATTTTATGTCGAGACTTACCCGACTGAAGTCTTGTGTTGAAATGCCAAACATTGTATGTTCTTAGACCCTTTTGTAGTGAGTTCCTATTTATACCTCTTGACAATTCATATAACATATGAACCTCTGTAAATAGTAGAGAAGAATCGCAGATAAATCAACTATATATCTCATTATGTCCTCTGTTCTATAAGCAGATACAAAGAGTCAATGCCCTTTTTTATTTTTCTTTTGGCATGGCCCTTCACTTACCAGTGCTTATCAAAATTGCATGCTTGATGGGGATTCTGAAGAAGAACTTGATATCAAGTTTCCATAGCAGAAGTTGACTGCAAGAGGCCTTGGAATTAGGACATGTCATATTTTATTTTGAAAAGAAATGAACATGTCATGGCCTGGGTGACAATTAATTAAGTTGGAATGGAAACCGGTGAACAAGGCTCAGTTTCCAATGAAAGGTTTACTTAATGTTTTTTGCATATTTGACTTGGCTAGGGCCATTGGAAATAAAAAAATGCCTGTTAGCCTTTGGCAGAAGTGACATGGTATGGCTTTACCTGAACTTTTGAAGTGCTCAACTTGTAGACTTTTAAGAATTATAGTGTGGTTAGTGACTGAATTGTATTTATTAATGTAGTCTACTTAATTCTTAACCAAATTATATTGTTAATCTTGTATAGTGTTAACTTTTTCATGTAAAATGAACCTGTAATGCATTACAAAGCCATTGCTGATCTTACTCATTGTTAACATATAGACCTCTCTACTATCACAACTATCAGTTGTTATTATCATATATTGTAAGCAATAACAAATTACGATAAATTTTAAAAAGAGAGTAATCACATCACTTGTATACATTAGGGTGTTTATTTTTATATTTATGAAAGGATTGTTGTACAAAACATTAAACGTGTAGTCCTTGAATCTCAGATGTAAAAGTCTGATACAGCAAGGGGATTCTTGAGCATAGAAGCGTAGTCATTGTTCAAATTCATAGGCACCACTGATTTTTTGATGATCAGTTTAATGTTTACACATTAAGTATATGTATATAATTATGTCCTTTGGCAAATCGAGTTACATTTATGTAGAGTAGTTGTAAGTCATCCTTGTAGTTTTTAATCATCCTTCAGTGTTTTATGAATCAAGGCAGCTTGGGCAGCATTTTTTACAGGCATTCTGATCATGAACAGGTATGTTTTGTACTACTATTATTAAATCTTTTGGCTTGATAATTTAACTAGGACTGTTAAAGTTGTTTGTGAAATTTAATACTAAAATGAATGATAAAACATCATTTAGCATCTAAGGGAATCCCATTAAAATCATTATGACCACATTTGGGTGTGTGTATTAATATGCTGTGCTGACTGGCTTATAAGAATCGACTGTACTATTTAGATTGGAATGAAATTTGAACAGCTTGCTTTAGCATACATAGCATTACTACACAGTGCATTTAAATCTCATTCCACCCTTATGCCCTTGCTCAGTGCAGATTTTGATATACAAATAACCAAGTCCAGGTGTCCGTTTTGGTCTTAATTCATTTTATTGCACTCTTAGGTTTTTTATATATTGGTTGATATATTTGTAGTGAGCTGTTTGTTTCAGAGGAATGTTTTTTGGAGCATTTTACTTTTGTAGACTTTGCTATACAAACCACATTTTAACCTCTGTTTAGTTTTAAACACACAATAAGGTATCCAATTGTTTTTCTTGCATGACACTTTTTAAAGGTCATCACACACACACATAAAAAAGTTTCAATATTTAAAGCGAGATACTTTTTCCTGGTTTGAATAGTTTTCCTATGGTATGAACCAGGAAACTTGTGGCATGCATATTGTCACCTTAGTTATGGAAAAGACTTTCATGCTTTTTATCATCAAAGTGTGTTCAGAAAATGATCATTTGTTGAGAAAAAAAACTGTGCTAGTTACCAAGATGTAAAAACTAGTCCCACCAGTAGATTTATGCATACAGTGGTCCACCTGTTACAAATTATATGTATTTAGGAATTAACTGTTTTGAAGTGGGTTGATCTGATGAATTGTGCAGGATCCTCCAGGAAAAAAAAGCTAAATGGCAATAAACTGCTTCTACGGCAATATTTGTTCTTTTTTGTTTTTAATTAAGCTTTTTATACTGTTGGTGACAAAATTATCTAAATCTTTTAAGCAGGCCATCTGAGACGCACATAAAACTTGAGATAATGTGTTAAAAAAAACAAAAGAAAAAAAAAACGTTGGAAACTGTATATGTTGAGAATCTACATGGTGTTAAATTGGGGAAATCCAGATTGCATTCATGTGAAATTTTACTGCAGGTTTTGCAAAGTTCAAAAAAACATTATCCAATCCAAGCTAAGAATCCACAACTCTTGTAATTTTACCCTGATTAAAAACTACAAAATATTACACAAAGACCTATACTAAAAAAAATCCAAGAAGTATTGTTAAAGCAATTCATGATGAAAGGAGATAAAAATTCACTTGTGTAAAAAAATACCATAACGAAAAAATAAATAAATAGAAATGACTAGATTACCAACAATTAAAATATTTCAAAACTTGTAAATCAAGTGTCCAAAATAATAGAACTGACATTGTACTTGGGGAAAAAATGTTAGTATTTCCTACATTTCACATTCACATGACTCGAAACTCTCCCTTCTGGAAAATGTGTGTGAAAAAATCGCCCACAGTCTCTGTAATGCTGCCTTGTTAAGAACACGTCCAGTTTCTGGTGCAACTCGCTGAACATCACAACATGGGTGGGTAAAGAGGAGTTTTTGTCAAGATATTCTGTTTTCCACCACTCCTTCGGGTTCTGATAAAATATATCGGCTTCATCAAGGTAGTTGGGAATGTTTTGCAGGTTGGGCTCACAGGTGAGAAAATTCAAGGTCACATTTCCATGTATGTAGCTGAAATAGAAACAGAACCGTTTTTTTTTTCAGCTTCACATGAATAAATAAAAAAATAAGGTTGCCATTTACAAGACATCTTAAAACACCCAATAATTTTTGTCTTATTCCTTAATGTTTTAAACAAGAAGATTGTAGCGGAGATACAAACTTTCAATCAACATACCTAATCAAAAATAAAAAAAATAATACAAATAATTATATCTCTGTTAATCACATACCACTCTTACCTGTAGAATGGTGTGGAATGACAGGGCATCAAGAATAGGGCATCCAGGTGGTCCACTTTTCTGGAGGAATCATACACAAACTTCATAACATCCACGGTTCCTTTCTGGTGTATCAGCCCAGTGTACAGGGCTATAGGCAGATTAAAGACCAACAGGAATAAAGTGATTGCCTTAGCAATGTGAGCTCTGGTGGGACCTTTTTTGTGAGTACCACTACCAAGCTTTGCTGGTTCCTCCTCTGAGTATGGCTCTACAGAATTTGCACCATTCTTTTCAGAATCTCTGCATATATGTTTATCATCTATCGATTTTACTTCATCTCCAGAAGTTTCTGGTCTGGTTTTTCCCACAGATTCCTCTTTGTTAGATTTTTCTGCTCTCTCCTCCTCTTCCTTCCTCAGTTTGCTTCCCATTCCAATATCACTATCATCCCTACTACTATATCCTGTACTGCTATATCCAGTACTAGTGTCTTCCATTACTGCAGCAGTCCCACCCTCATTCTCCCCTATTGATAAATCAGATACGTCTTTGGCAAGAAAAGAATTGGGATCCATTTTTGCTTTTTCTGCAGCTTCTTTATTTGCCTGCGCTTTCACCTTCTTTTTCTTTTCTTTTCGAGATTTAAGTACCACTGGCAGGCAGAGCTGGTGCAGGCATATTCCACAATAGTGCATAGCAAGGGGTAATACTGGATAGATGAACCGGAACTCCTTGTGGGAAAGGAAGCTAAAAGACCAATAAATCATTTGTTGAAAGAGCAGACTGCCAATGTAACCACATCCAAGTTTTGAAAAGAGAAAATAAAAATGACAAACTAAAGTCCAAAACTGAAAATCCGTCAAATGATCCACAGATGTTTGTTTTGTGAAAAAAATTGCTACTGTACATCAAAATCAAAAAAATTTCCATAAAATGACAAAGTATACTTACCTATAAATAATTAATGTCCAGAGTAACAAATAAAACAGTCGTTTATCTCTGGCCTTCCATACCCCTATCACAAAAGGTACAATATGTGGTCCAATAATGGCAGGAAACCCTTGAGTGAAGTACCAATGAAAGGGATGAGAGCCATAGAAGGACCCCATATTGTTAATGACATTAAACTGGAGAAAATTGTATTGCACCATAGTCCACTTGCCGTAGAAGTTGCCATCTATCAAAAGAGACAAGCCTAGACCACAGACCCTGAAACAACCCATAATATAAGTACAGGTTTACATGTATTTAAATGACCTGATTTCAAAGATAACCTGCATGTAAACTTTTAAAACATCTAACTAAGTACTTTTTGCAATGATCAATGCATGTGGTTTGAAATACACTTCAGCTGCCCTAACTCACCAATTTACTTCTGCTTGGTTAGGGCAGCAAAAAATTAACTGTCCACCATTTCCCAACACCTACCCCACTAATATGTAGGTTTTCAAAACATCAACTAGAGATTGTTGTTTCCTCCACAGATGCCAGGCAACCATGGGCACCCACATGATGGCAGCAGTTGGGCGGATGATCACTGCTGCTACCACCAAGCTCACAAACTTCCATAATGGTGGACTGAAGAAAAAAAAGTGATCAGAACACTACAGACAGTAATGAAGTACTGTGCTATTATGCCACTCTTATATACTGATGTACGTATGTTACTCAAACAATATGACAAGAATGTCACATAAAATCTAAGCAGGCCTCATTTCAATGTCTAGTTGTTTAACTTTTAAACCTGCACAGCAAAATTTCCATTTCTGTTTATTTTTAAAATAATAAATTTCAATATCCCGATAAAACATCCTTTAAAATCTCAGTTTGCATTTTAAAATTAATCCTTTTTATATTTTCACTTTTATTCCCATAAATTCCTAAAATAATCCACTGAATCCTTAGAGAAAACAGACTCCTACCTTATTCGCCCGGGCCATGGGTAGTGGGACAATGCCACAGTGGTCAGTACAGCCTCGGCAGAGTTGGTCAGGGTACGAGTACAGCAGTAAAATGTGAACCAGGACAGGAGTTGTGACAGCAGAGCCCACTGTGCTGTGGCTTTATCACACAGATGATTGGAAAGTTTGAACAGATGGTAGTCACCAATGGCAGCAAATACAGCTTGTAGTAACCTGGGGAGCTTTATCTAGAAGTAGTGCAACATGAACTCCAAACATCAATAATGTTAGGGTAATTTTCTACAGCATTATTACATGTGTACTTTTAACAAGAGATGGATACCATTATATTTAATCCTGAAAACGTCACTTGCAACATCATTGTACTATGCTACACAGATGGTGAGAGATTAGTACAGAAAGCTGTTTTTTACATCTATGTATCAGGCTGAATGCATACTTACTAAGAGCGACCTATGGTCCAAATGAAAGAGTGCCAAAACTTTGTACAAAGCAGCAAAGATGAGTGGGTAAGTGTAGCCTCGCAGACCTTCCTTCCATTCCCAAGTCAAGAGACCATAAGTATAATGTCAAGGAGAACCAACTCAATTCAAAGACTTATTTGAAAATAAATGTGCACCTCTGCCCAAACTGACACAACCAATACATCATCCCAATTTTGCTGTAATTTGTAACATACAATAAACTGCTTACATCAAAGGGGCCAACACGAAAATCAAATTTTGGAAAATCACATTTGGAAACGTATTGAGATTACTCAACTTGAGATTCTGATTTCAATACTTGAATACAATTTTTTTAAGGATATCCAAAGACCATGTTGTGTGCCACCTCCACTGACTGATAATATTCGTCAGGAACAAAGTACGTCTGCACCAGGGTCGCATTAAATATCCTGAACAGCAACAGACCTACAATGCAATATCATAATGAATTAAGTAGCTGTTACTTGCAGTGATGCCTTACATCTCTAAAAATGTAGCACATAAACATGACTTAATGTTTTTACTTTAATTTACTAAACAAATCCAATATAAGTCTTACTCAACCTGCTCTTTATCTTGTTATGTTTTTAAATTTTTTTTATAAATTTGAGTAGCATCTTTAATTTTCAAATGGCAAATACCTGTAAAAAGTGTTTTCTTAGAAGAAATAGCTCTCTGTAACATGGAGAATGTCCTTGGGCCATCAGCTAATGGGAGCTCACTGATTTCTTCTTCTTCAACAATAGTGGAAACAATTCTTTTTACTGGTGGAGCAGAACTGTCATGGTCACCTCTTGTTTTCCTCCTTTTTCGCAGAGTGGATATACTGTTACCTGGCTTCCCCATCTCAAATATGTCATGGGAATATCTATTTGGCCAAAGAGAATACACTATTATTACTTATTTGTGGAAATGATAATTAGGTCAACTTAATTGCCAGTGCATTGTAACACTTTTTAATTTCTTATATATTCACTAAGTACTACATGATGTATGAAGGACAACCGTACAGAAAATATGAAATAAGGAATGCTAAAAGAAGTCTCAATAGACACCCTTTGCATGTCACATCATTTGCCACATTGACTAGGTACAATTAATCATATGTCCAGTTCTAACTCTATTTATTTATTCATTTATTTATTCATTTATTATCACTTCAAGTGTGAAAGGCATATAAGATTACAAGCATAAAAAAACACACATAATTTACATAATAAAACCATTCTAATAATATACATAATAAAATCATTCTAAAATATGGTCAGGTTAAAATAACGATACTGTTGATATAGTGACACCATGACCACACTTATGAATAGCTTATGCTTGTAAAATGTATGAGATCTTGGGCCAAGGCCCATAAAATGTGTGATTTGTTTGTTTTGTAGTTTGTCGATGATCTTTAGATGCACGGATGTAGTGCCTAAGGTATTAAGACCATAAGATCTAGAGCACAAAAGGTCTAAAAATATAATTATGTAATTATAATTATATAATATAATAATTTTATTTTAAAAAAATTCCTGTTGTGCAAAAAAACAATTATAATGAGTATATGCCTTGGGATCAATGCCAAAATCGATAAAGCATCCCCTACATAATGAACAAATTTCATGTTGAAATAACATGACAGGTAAAGCAAAGAGGACCAGCAAATCAATAGTTGAAGCAATATTGAAGACAGGTATAAATTATTTCATGCTGATTAATACTGTGGGCGTTTAAAATACAATTTTCTGCTAACAGTTATATAATTTCAGTAGAAAGTGAATTAAGGCATGTTTACAAAGTGGAGAGCAAAGCCAAAGAAATCAATAAGCTTGTTTATTGCAATACATCTTCATGTGAAAGTGGTTTTTCATTATCTTAAACTGCACCTCAATTGTTAGAGTACTTACCAAACTTTCACTTCATTCTCTGCGCTTTAACGTTTGAATAATTTTGCGAAATGAGATAAATATCTTTTCAAACGTTGAGACCTGTCCATTTGTTTACAACAATTTCTACACAACAAAGAGCAAACGATTACATTCGATAGCAATCTCAAGAGGAGCCTAAACAGAGGTTTCAGTCAAAGTGTGTTTTGGCTCAGCCGTGAATTTACTAAAGTTAAAACTACTCACGCCATAAAAACTACTTATTTTGTTAGAAACAACTATAAAGTATTTTGTAAAATAAACAACAACAAATGTTGTCACAATAAACTAAAGTGAATATACTAAAAACGGTTATTATTAACACGTTTGTAAACTTGTAACTTGAAGAATAATGGAGTAATTTTATGACAAAAACTTTCTCAGTCACATCATTTGTGCCTGAGTTATAGTCAACATGTGTAAAAAAATCATTTGAACGATTTTCATGTTTAGGATAATAAAACTTTTGTAAAATTGAAAATCTACAATGGGTTTGCAGAAATAAGTAGCCTATGGCTGTTCCTTGGCTTTGTGGGCAATCTTTCAGATTTTCCGTCCTTGAACTGCCCAATTTTCCTACAGGTTTTGATATGTTCCACGTGAAGAAGTTTGTATCAAAGTTTCACTCTCCTGGATCCATGATTAAAAAAAATAATTCATCGTGTAGCCCCAAAAAGGAAAATACATTACTATCACAAATGCAAAACGTCCAGCTGTGAAACGTTTTACTCACTTTGAAAATTCAATCATCACTGGTTTTGTCCTTTGATTTATCTCCTACAAGTATAACGTTGTAAAAAATTTTGATAATCTTCTGTATAAAGCAGTTTATTGTTTTTGATTGACTTTGCTTGCCACTGAATATTTAAAGAACGGGGGAAATACACCCTACCGACAGGAAAATAGGGCCTAGGCATTAAAGATGCATACATGCAAAGTCAATTTTTTGTCTCAAAACCGACCGAATGCCAGCACATAGTTTCAAGTAGTATAACTAAGAGAATTACCAAAAGGCATTGTTTAATTTTGCCTGAAAATAATGTTTGAACGGATTTTTCTGCTAGCATTCTATGCTGTATATATGTCAATGGGACAGAAAAGTAGGTCACGAAAGTAGGTTAAATTTCCGACCAAAAATTTGAAGAAAGGAGCAGTCTAAAGCTCTTTTATGACTGATTGAGTGATCTGTTTAGTTTATCCCTTGGCATGTCGAATTTATTTGAGTCGTATAAGAAATTAGTAGAAGTGGTTTACATGTGTTACTGGGAATCCACGCTCAACTGATGCTCGGTTCATATGTACCTTTAAATAAACTATTTTCCACCCGTGATCCAAATATTATATCAGAAATGTCAAACTATCATGGAATCACAATATATTTTTCGGTCAACAACAGAAAACACTGTTTTCTATTGCACTAAGTACTTGGACAAAATGCAGTGGCGGATTTAGGGGGGGGGGGTGTCAGTGGGGTCCTGACCCACCCTTCTATTTCTGAAAAAAATCACACCAATGGTCCCCTCGTGAAAATAAAGGTTTGACTAACTGAATCATAGTACTTAACCGTGACAAATGGCACCATTCGCCCTCTAAAATACTAAATATTTTCGGGATCCTCTAGTGGGAGGGGGGGGGGGGTCGGCTTTGCATCTGACAATTTTTCTGGGGAACATACGTTACGTAGTATTAGCCATGACGCAAAGCCCTTGAGTTACAGTTTAAATATTTATAAAAACATCCTTACGTCCTGTATAATATACCATGACTGAAACACTACAAGATGTATCGGAACGCGGTATAAAAATTAAAATTAAATGGCCATACGTTACCATATGTTACCGGAACGTAAGGTAACCATTTAGGGTTCAATGTAAAGACATGGTAAAAATTAAAAATTAAATTAAAATTAAGACAGACGTGGATTTTTGTTTTGTACACGTATATGTTTTAAAATATGAATACAACTTTGAATTCATTCAGTTTTATTTTTTGGACACTTCAGCATGTGAAATGCACCTCTATTTGGGTTTGGGTGCTACTGTATACGTTTCGCAGCTAACTTGAAAGTGCATGTGCTTGTCAGTTACTTATTTAATTATTAATCAATTAATTAATTCATTCATTCATTATTCTTTTTACAACAACAACAACAACAATAATAATAATAATAATAATAATAATAATAATAATAATAATAATTATTATTATTATTATTATTATTATTATTATTATCATGTCCTCATGATTGACCCCTCTAAATCTTGATCATGAAGGTTATGCACACATCATCCTATTTTTAATAGATCGAAAAACAGCTGTGCGCTTTTCAATCGCTTGTAAACACGTCTTTCTTCACATGCACGAAAAAAGCCTTTATTCTACCTGTATGCTGTCCATTATTCTGCAGTCATATTGGGGGTTATTAACGCGGAAGTAAAATAAATATACCTGTGAGGAGATCGAAGCTGGATATGGGACACGCCAATGTATCTCAAGGTACAAAAATCAAGTTTTAAAAAGTAAGCTTTTATTTCAGATGATATAACTGATAATATATATAAAGCCTCGGTCACAACCGGACGCACGAATTTCAGGACTGTATGTCCCCTGCGATTTTTGGGAATTGCGGAGGCCGTGGAGGTCGTAGAGGTACAGGAAAGACTGCCTTGCGAGTCGCAAGGGCCACATGAGATGTCCTTTCAAGCAGGGACGCTAATTGCAAGGAGCGATGGCCGTGGAAATTGTACTTGGAATTTCTTGAGTTTGTCTTGCTTCCTGTGTAGGCCCCTACGTGGCATTGTAGAGCCGCATTTTGCAACCGACCGCATTTTGCAACTGCAACGCATTTTGCAACCAAAGAAAATCGTGAAAACGCATTTTGCAACCGCAACGCATTTTGCAACCAGGATTTTTTTCTAAGTCCCTGAAACAGCTTGAAGTACGAGACAGGTAGGCTACGGGTAGAATTGCAGTGGGGACGGGTTTGCTTCGACTATGTATGCTGAAACTGGCCAGGCTGCCCCTGGGGTGGACGATAATATAAAACTTATTTCACATTGTAATTTCCTAAACCATTAGAGTTAGGAGGTTGAAACGCCAGGGAGTAAAAAAGATATTGTTAGGCATGCACATAGGGGTGTGGCCGTCCCTAGGGGTGGCTGATTGTAATTTTACATTGTATTTTCTGTTATCTACCCTTATATCTGTAGAATTAGGAAATAAAAGCGTTGGGGATTAATACCATCGTAAGAAATGTGCGTAGGCACTCCAGATTTTTGTGACTTGGGGTGTAGTTGTCCCTGGGGGTGGTTGAGATCGTTAGAGATGTGCTTGGGCACATAGGAATTTTTGGTCACTTGGGGAATGGCCGTCCCTGGGGATAGTTACTTGACTGTAATATTTTCACCGTAATTTCTTTCATCTCCTTCTCGACCATTCGAGTTAGGAGCACGAGTCTTTGGTGCATGGGTACAGGGGAATTTTAGTGTGACTTTGGATGTGACGGTTCTTCAATGGATGGGGTGATTGGTGGTATGTCAGACAATTAAGCTGATTCCACTGATTGCACTTAAGTGAGATCCCCTGCAGAGTTGGACCGACCCAGATAGTAGGATGTGTGAATATGAAAGCTGTCTTCGAGTTAAGAAGGAAGGGGAATGCAAAGAACGCAGCAGACGGCACTTAATAACAGACCTTCAGCGGTATGCTTGAATATAGGTCAAGTTAATTAAAAACCCATGCAAGACCCCATACTTTCAGGCATAGCCTCTGTAGAGCAACACACATGCTAATTACTATTTATGATTAATTAACATATTTGTTTTGTATTAAGACACAACGGCTAGTTGAACGCCAGGATTCCTGAGTGTGTAGGGCCTTATGGTTGGCATGGGTCAAAAGAACAGCTTTAACTGGATTCCTTGACCTATATTCATGCCTACGCCTGTAAGTCCGTTTAGTGCTATGTGCGCCGCTGCTGTTCTCTACATTCCTCAAAGACCCATGTACATTCATTATCAATCCCCAACATTTCATGTTCCTAACTCTAAGGGTAGATAGTAGAAGTAACGGTGCAAAAAATAGAATCAACCACCCCCAGGGACGGCCACACCCATCAATACCCCAGAAGGATCCATATCTCTAAAGACATGTTTTCAATTCCCATAGCCTTCCGTTCCTAACTTATATGGTCTAAAGGTAGATAGCAGAAATTACTACGTCTAATTATATTCAACCACCCCCAGGACCAGACCCTAAGTCAAAAAAATTAAATGCCATTCAACATCCCAAATTATAATGTAGCTAAGTTTCATGCTTTAACTCAAATGGCCGATACAATAGGCAGATAGCAGAAAATACGTTGTAAAATTAGACTCAACCACCCCTAGGGACAGCCACACCCATGTCACAATAAATTTCCGAAGTGCCCATGCACATTTCTTACGTTAGTGTGTTAATCCCCAACGTTTATTTCCTAATTCTGAAGATATAAGGGTAGATAGGAGAAAAATACGAAGTAAAAATTACAATCAACCACCCCTAGGGACGGCCACACCCCCAATAAAAAAAAAACAAAAAAAAAAACAAAAAATCCGAAATCCCATGCACATGCCTAACAAAATGTTTATTAACGTTTAGAGTTCCTAACTCTAATGGTTTAGGAAATTACAATGTGCAATAAGTTTTTATATTTTCGTCCACCCCAGGGGCAGCCTGGCCAGTTTCAGCATACATAGTCGAAGCAAACCCGTCCCCACTCCAATTCTACCTGTCTCGAACTTCAAGCTGTTTCAAGGACTTAGAAAAAAATCCTGGTTGCAAAATGCGTTGCAGTTGCATAAGTGCGTTTTCACGATTTGCTTTGGTTGCAAAATGCGTTGCAGTTGCAAAATGCGTTCAGTTGCAAAATGCGGCTCTACTTAGTAGGACCGCATTTTGCAACTGAACGTATTTTGCAACCGGTTGCAAAATGCGGTCGGTTGCAAAATGCGGCTCTACAGCATACACTCACCACTCGTCGAAGGGAATGCAACGCACGGCGAAAGTAGTGCCCTTTTGCGTCAGTTTTGCTTCACACTTGCCTCACACGTTTGTGGTGACGTACTGACGACGTACGTCAGTTTTGCTTCCTGTTCTCCTCTTCTTTCTTCTTCCTCCTCCCCTTTTCTACTATGTAAGCTTCTTTCTCTTGCCTTTTTGAGGCATATTAGAAACTTAATTGAGGAAAAATTTAAAATTTTGAAAATTGTTGTACACGTTACACAGTCGACGTTCACTGTAAAGACATGAGCGTGCGTCGTGAACACCAGGCGTGGAGGTGACGCACGTGCGTCGCATTCCCGGTGTGCTCTCGACTATGTCCGTTAGTTTTGAGGGCGTGCGCCTTACTCAACACGCACAACGCGCGTCTCTCTTGCTAACTCCGTGCGAGGGGAACAAGTTACGCTTGCGGCCTCGCTGTTCGCAGGCTATTCGTAGAATCTTTTGGACATGTCCAACATCCTCCGTACGTGCTTACGGGCTGTCTGCGAACTCCAAATTTCTTAAGAAGGACTTGCGTGGGACGTGAGATTCTGCACAAAATTTGGACGCAAACAGCCCGTAAGAGCCCGTGCGGCCGGTTGTGACCGAGGCTTAACAGATAATATTGCTACTATGCTAGCCGATGTAAATAACAGAACGCCGTTTTAATCACAATGAATGGTTAAGTACAAATAATGTATATTTACAGGCCCGTAGGCAACTCTTTCAAAGAGGGGGATCTTTTTCTGAAAAAGTGGACCTTTTACAATGAAACCTCCGTGTACTTAGATAAAATTGTACCTATAGAGGAGGCCTTTGCTCAACAAAAAATGGGGTTCTTTCGACCCCCCCCCTGAACCCCCTCCCTGGCTACGGGCCTGATTTAGTCAAGTTGGATCGACACATCTCAGCTGTCTCTCATGACCAAAAGAAACACAATGGGTAGCCGAGCTAGCGGCGACTTACCTCAACCTAAGATCCAAAATATTTTGGATCCTAGCCTCAACAGCATTAGCAGTGAACGGTCAGATGGGTCGTTCTTAAACAGGCCGACCCACTTTGGCTGGAAACGTAGCATTAGTCCTAGGTCGCATTCAGAACAGATGATTCTACGATCTACTGGTCCGAGGATCAAATATGGCGGCCCTACATGAAAGCAAAACCGCCTAATCCTTTAATGGTCCCCCCGCCTTCACACGGATTACATTTCGGCTTCGAGTTTAAATTGCTCGGTTCCAGCAGGGAAGGCGCGTGAGGAGACGGGTGGACCGTTTAGGGATTAGGAGGCCTTGCTTTCATGTAGGGCCCACCATACTGAACCGCAGAATAGTAGATCAGAGGATCATCTGTTGTGAATGCGACCCTAGAGTGTTCTTATGGCGCTATATTGTTTACAAGCTTTAAGTATTTGCTCAATTATAATTTATGACACGAAGCTCAAAGGATAACTTGCCGCTAAATAAAGTTATGTCCATGTACATAACACAGGACGGTTTTTATGAAGAACGATCTTGATACTGTTCAATATCTAAAACATGAACATTAAACCAAGCATGACTCCATTCAGATTTTCAAGGTCCGGCCTTTTCTGTTTTTATTTGAGTGCATTTTGCCTTGGTTATCTTTTTTTCTTCCATTGTGTATAAGAAGCTTTCTTTGAAAAACACAAAATAAGCTTTGCAAGTACAGTTGAGCGGTAGACAGCCTAAACACGTAAAAACAAAACGCCCAGATATTTTTTCTAATATGTACAGTACAGTTTTCTTGATTTTTTACAGTTTCCCCTACAACACTGATATCGTCCACGTTCGCTGTTGCCATCGGCTCCTACCATGGCGTCTCGTGCCCATTGGTTGATCTATCTGATAATTGTAATGTCTATAGGATCCAAAGTCATAGGTAAAAAGGTCAAATCTAGCAGTAAATAAAAATAATAAAATAAATTTTGTAACATATAAGATCATAAGAAATATTGAACTGGAATTTGAGCGCCATATAAAGCAAGTTAAATTGAAGTATTAAAAAAGGTGTTAGTACTGTCTACAATAATAACATAAATTTCAGTCAAACGTTTGACGGTGAATTTGGCGATAGGCCCTTATGTCAAGACTTATGAAACAATGAAAAGGAGTTGCGTATGTGCTTTTCAAATTTGATAAATTGCTTTAACAAAAATAATGTATATGGCACGGTTCCATCATTTAACTCCGCATGATAAGAAGACGATGTCTTGATATGAAACTATCATCTTAATTAATATTCTGGCACATAAAAATACACATTGAGGATAACACTCTATGGAATCTCTTTGAGTATATTTGTACCCATAACTTAATTTGGCATTCATAAAGAAGCATATCAGAGTGGTTTATGTTAAAACTCTAATCTTACAACTACTTTGTTAACTACATGTATGAGCATTCAAAATTTGCAGGGCTTAGTGTTTTCGTCAGTACAGGGAGATAATTAAGGGAATGGACTCATCAATGCATTTATTATTTGTCTTGCAGCTTCTTTTAGCAATGAAGGAACTGAATTTTATGTAGGATTTATGAACAATGATTATGGTGATGGTCGTGATATGTACCTGTACATGACGACTGGGTCTAACACACCGGCAGAAGTCACTGTCACAGCTCCGAAACAAGATACCAATTTTCGTAAAACAGCACAGGTATCAAGGGGACAGAGTGTGAGAGTCTCCATACCAGCGAACTTCAAAGCCACAGGCAGTCAGGTGGAAAACAAGGGTATTCACGTCATGTCTACCCAACCCATTTCACTGTATGGTCTGAATCAGGAACAGGGGTCTGGAGATGCGTTCACTGCCATACCTTTGACTGCCCTTGGTTCAATTTATTCCGCCATTACATGGACAAACCAAGGACAGGTTCTCGTGGTTTCCACTCAAGACTGTACCGAAGTTACAATTAAGCTGCCAGGCAGACGCGGTAACACCGTTACCTTCAACGGTGTAACGCATACTAATTATGCCGAGTTCACAGTGACCATGTCAAGGTACCAGACCCTTCACCTCCAGAGTGATGATCTCACCGCCACTCAGATTGTGGCTAACAGCGCTATTGCTGTGTTCTCTGGAAGCAAAAAGGTACATATTGAAGGCACTCTGACGTCCGATCATCTGGTTCAACAGTTGACTCCCTATGATGCTTGGGGCAAAGAGTTCATAATTTCTGCTCCACCTAATTCACAGAAGTATAAAATGAAGATTGTGTCCCAAGACAGACATCCAAATCAAGGTAGGGTATATATTTCCGGTGAGGGCCCAAGTAGAACATTTGTGACCGAATTCTACACCTTTGTCAGAGACTACAACAGTGATGTTCTCAGACGCGTTTGGTCCGATTCTCCAATTCAAGTCGCCTTGTTTACACAATCCATGGATTCCTCCACAAATATGATAGATGCCTCCATGATCATAGTTCCACCCGTCTACCAGTACAGATCTAGGTATACCTTCACCACATTGGGACAAACAGCTGCAGAGATGTCCAGTCACATGACAATCTATGTTGCGAATTATACAATAAATGCTGGCACACTGAGGATGGATGGCCAACCCTTGACTTTGCCTTTTACTAGAGTAGCGTCAACTAATTATTATGTGGGTTCGATGCCAGTATCACCTGGAGCTCATGAAATCTACAGCATTGATCCCTTGGCAAACTTTTACAGTCTCATAAGTGGATTCCATGCTAGTTCAAATGGTAACTACTATGTTACTTATCCTGCAGGGATGAACGTAGCCAAAAATACATTGGTGAGTTGGTTACTTCTTTCGGGTTGAAAAGTTTTTGTCCCAAATAGTTTATCTTTTTTTTTTCAGATTCGGGTAATACAATACATGCACCACTCATAAATCGATGGTGTCGTCTTTTCTGCCTCTAAAATGAATAGTTGAAAAGAAAGATCGTCTTTCCCTTTTTAGTGTAATTTTGTTATATACTGTTAAGGACATTTTACTCCTTCAGGGGTGCAGTCCATTTGTGGGACAAAATATTGTAGCTGGAAATCAAGTTGATGAAGACTGTGACGGAAGAGTAGATGAGGAAATCAAAAATAATATCGACGGTAAGTTTCACATCTTGTTGACTTTTTCCACATGAAACGCAATCTTATCTTTAATAATCGAGTTACTCTTCATGTAAAGCAAGGTTTGTTTTAGATAATTTTACAAGGTTTGTGATAGATATTTTTACGAATATGAATAAGTAAATTCACGTCTTTTAATCTCTGTGCTAATTTTGCAAATCAATTGAAGATGATGGGGATGGAAAAGTAGATGAAGATCTGACTCTTCCACCAAGAGGTACGTATAGCTTTTCGTCTATTTGTTGTGGACGTTTACTACGTGTCAGGAATTCATGCAGTTTAAGTATTCTTTTTAGTTTTGAAAACACTTACCATTTATCATGTCTTACACTTGCAATAAAAGAATCCCCGGTTTTCAGGAACAATATATTTTTAATAACATAAACGATATAAACTGTGGAGTTGTAATAAATAAATGTGGGCTCTCCATCCCTAGCAAATGGTAACTAGGGACCCTGGGGAAGCTGGGAAGCGTGCAGCGTCACGTGTGAGAACGGGACCAAAAGCAGAAGAAGGCTATGCAACAACCCAGAACCAACCAGTGGCGGTCTCCCGTGTCCAAGTGATGTTCAGGGTGACACAGATACGGAACCATGTTCTTTACAACGGTGTCCAGGTATGAATATTTAAGATGTGGAAGAACTGTTAACGGTTTAATATTGAAAGAGAAACATATCGACTGACAGGTTAAGAGTTATGTTGCATCGTTAAATGCAAAGTGCATACAAAGATATCATAAAATTTGCATGATACACCAACTGTCCTATCACTTCAGTATTTACATGTCAAGGAACGACCCCGCCCCCCTCCCCTGTACATTATTTCGTTTTATAGAATGTGATCCAGCGGCGGCAGTAAGCTGCACTAGCAAACCCAATACTGTCTGCAGTGCTAATAGATTTTGTGAATGTGAGCCTGGATACAAAATAATGTTGTAGATAGCTATCATTTAACTCATAATTATGGGAATGCTCATGAGATTTGATATGGGAAACAAGTAACTTTTCCCATTCCTTGCAAACGATCATTCTCTCGACTACCCTGCCAGAATATGGCTTATAGATAAATGAATGATTTTGTTACGATGGTTTTCGCTTCGTAACTGTTGATGAAAGGAGATGAAAAGAGGGGTTTTCTAATTCAAATTTTTCATTTTAAATGTACTGTTACCCGGTGACAATTTTTTTTTCAACATGTAAAAGCCCTATCATGCACGTTGTTTGCACAAAATTGCATTATTTCTCTTAGTTATATGTGCTTTTTCTTTTCAGTTTGCCTAAAAATCCGAAAATTAATACAAGGGCATCATTATTGTTTACCTAGCAATCTTAACTTTTCTACAAGAACATGATCATCCTACAAGTCATTCATGGATAGTTGTTTTATAAACATAGGATAAGTCAAACACCCACTCACTTGTGTTTTATTTTATAATTATTACAGGTAAAATAGGCGGTGCTTGCACTTTGACCACCGACTGCAGTACAGTGGTGAGCAACAGCAGATGTGTTCAGAGGAGATGCGTGTGTTCCGTTGGCTACAAACCAGATGCAGTCAACACTTCTTGCTTGACACGTAAGTCCGCCCTTAGAAGACGTCAATAAAAACTTTACATGTATATCGAGTAGATATCATAGATATAGGCTATTAGGTTTGATGTGGTTTATATTTTGAGTACTATTTTGGCACACCGAGTGAACCATGTCAAGTAAAAAAATGTTCTGTAATTTTCGCCCAGTTTGGACAGCAGGCAGTCCCTTTTTCTTGGAATGTCTCGCGCCAATCAATGGGATTCAAACGCCACATTTACTTTCACATGCAGCCTCATTTAATCTAATTGCTGACATTTTCTGTTTGGTAGCCGTTCGTGGTGCCCCTTGCAACGTGACCGAGGATTGCTCGCCTTGTGAAGTGGGAAATGCTGATACCGCCAATGACACAGCATGCAGAACTACCACAAGGAAACGGTGCTCAGTCGACGGACACTGTAGGGCTGGCTCGACGCTTAATTTTGAGTGCCATCCATATCTGAAAGTTTGTGACTGCCCACTTGGTTTTCATTCTGTGCGAGAAGAATACTGTGTTAAACGGAAAATAGGGAGCAAAACGTGTTACAGGGACGCTGACTGCAGTGAGGCAGTACAACATAGCACGTGCACGGAGAATGGTTGTGAATGTATCGAGGGTTACCAGCCTTCAGCGGACATGACAGTGTGTACTGAAGGTAAGTTTTGCATGTCCCACTCACGTACCGTAGTTCAAAGGGGACTGAACCATTGGGAGCTTCTCGATAGTCCGAAGGTTCTTTGGTCCGAAAAGTGGTAACATTTTCATCGATTTTTTTAATCAAGGGTTCATTGGTCCGAAGGTTCTATAGTGAACATTCGAACTATTGAACCTTCGGACAATTACTACGGCCCCGAACCATTGTCTCACTGATGCACCGTTTTTAGTGAGCCTTTCGATACAGATTTATAAAATCGGCCGAATCTGGGCATAAGTAAGCTCAGCATCTGCACTATGTTTCATGGGCACATTTGGGACGAAGAAAGCCAAGATATGCAGTTTCTCGGTTCACATATTATTTTAAGTCTGCATATGAGAAAGAGACTAAATGTAACAGATATCAACGTACATCCGTCTTGGGAGTCCAAGCCCATTGTATTTTGGATTACCGAACTCGATATAGCAAAATGAAAGGATTCCTTGCATTCGCTCAAAATGTGGTTTACATATTTATTCGTAATTTTAAAAATGCCATATCGCTATCAGATGAATAAATCCCATAAATAATGCAGATTACAAAGTTTTCGAAATATGTATGTGAAATCGTGTTTTCATTTTTGTGAACAAAACAATATTCAAATGTATGAAGTATATCGACAGTTTCTGTTTAAAATTGAAAAATTTTAATGATTTTCATTCATTTTAGAATATCAGGTTCTTGTCATCACAGTCGTCACTGCTTCGGTGGCAGTAGGTGTGTGTGGCATAGTAGTAGTAGCTGGGGCTGTTGCCTACGTCAGAAACCGTAGAAAGCGCACTCCTGCCGCACGGGATAATCACTTCACGGTATCGGAACCCACACCAGAGACAGCCGCCTTAGACAGGCATGCACCTTATACGTCTTTGTCTGTGGAGGCGGTGGCATTCCAGTCGGGTGCCGCATCTAATGAAACTGATGGTTTTGCGCCTTACGTGGAAATGACGTCACCTCAATACGTAAATGCACAGATCAATGTTATTAACACAAGCGATGCTTAACGGTAGTTAGGTTGACTTTTGAAAATTAAGTGTATAGAAAAATGTAATGTAGACGACATGGGCCTTCCGACAAACGCTCAGAATTTTCTTGATCTACATGAACGTACTTTCGTAGGGTTGATTGTTGGTTGTTTCATGGACCTAATGAGAGATCTCTCATTAGGTCCATGGCTGTTTGAAAGACTGAAGAAAACTATCAGCCAAAATTATTCCATAACTTTGGTGCATAGGGGAGACCGGGGCTAGTTGGCCCAAACGATTGTCTAACTTTGGCCCTCTACTATTTGTACATGTCAGGTACATGGGTTGTTGGTCAATAATTTTTTGGGTTCTTTGACCAATATCGCAATGTGGACAATATCTGTTACATGTGAATCTTTAATTACTACATTTGAATATAAAAATATTTAAATGACTGAATAAAGTCTTATTTTGTGTACAAATTGACTTTACAATTCTGGCAGTTTAGTCAAAGAACTAAAGGTTTGTGAAGCAGGCCTCTCTGGTTATATCAAACAGTTTCAGCACAAATGAAACTCCTGGCGCATGGACACAAAACATATGATAATGTATACCAGATCCTCAGCAGCTCCCCAACATTACATGTACAATTTTATTCCCATGACGAAAGGAGAAACATTACTTAATGAAAGCCCTCAGAGATCAAAAAAGCTAGAAAGAAACAATTATCAAAAATGTCATGATGTTAAGCTACTGGTATGCTGTGCACTTATATAAAAGTCATAATAAGTAAAACAATTCACAATTTGAGAGCTATGTACATTTTAATATATCTATAATGTTGACCAACCTTATCGGCATGGATTTGGGGGGGGGGGGGGGGGGGCCCCCTGTTTTTTCCCAATTTTTTTAGAAATTGGGGGTAAAAAAAAAAAA
>NW_019775802.1:845987-878814 GCF_001039355.2 Lingula anatina
AAAAAAAAAAAAAAAAAATCAATGTAAACAATATAAATTATCATAGAAATAAAGACATCAAACGAATTATCATAAAAAAATTTAGTGAACCTATCACCAAAACCCATACCAATGCAGTGGAGCAAATGAGGTAACAGGTATGCTGTTAAAAATATTTAGTGCACAGATTGCAAACTATGTTTGATTATTTTAGGGTTCAACATGAAGATGTTTGTATCAAAGTTTCACTCTCCTGGATTCATGAATAAGGAAAATATTTCATCGTGTAGCCCCAAAAAGGAAAATACATTACTATTACAAATGCAAAACGTCCAGCTGTGAAATGTTTTACTCACTTTGAAAATTCAATCATCAACTGGTTTTGTCCTTTGATTTATCTCCTACAAGTATAACGTTGTAAAAAATTTGATTATCTTCTGTAAAGAGCAGTTTATTGTTTTTGAGTGACTTTGCTTGCCACTGAATATTGAAAGAACGGGGGAAATACACCCTACCAACAGGAAAATAGGGCCTAGGCATTAAATAAACTATTTTCCACTCGTGATCCAAATATTATATCAGAAATGTCAAACTATCATGGAATCACAATACATTTTTTGGTCAACAACAGAAAATACTGTTTTCTATTGCACTAAGTACTTGGACAAGATAGGGGAGGTGTCGGGGGGGGGGGGGGTCCTGACCCACCCTTCTATTTCTGAAAAAAAAAAACACACCAATGGTTCCCTCGTGAAAATAAAGGTTTGACTAACTGAATCATAGTACTTAACCGTACCAAATGGCAACATTTGCCCTCTAAAATACTAAATATTTTCGGGACCCTCCAGTGGCGAGGGGGGGGGGGGTCGGCTTCGCATCTGACAATTTTTCTGGGGAACATACGTTACATAGTATTAGCCATGACGCAAAGCCCTTGAGTTACAGTTTAAATATTTTTTAAAAAACATCCTTACGTCATGTATAATTTACCATGACTGAATCACTACAAAATGTATCGGAACGCGGTATAAAAATTAAAATTAAATGTCCCGGAACATACGTTACCATATGTTACTGGAACGTAACATAGGGTTCTTTGCACAATGTCAAGACATGGTAAAAAATTAGAAATCAAATTAAAATGGATTTTTGTTCTGTACACATATGTCTCGATCATGAAGGTTATGTACACTTTTTTCTATTTTTACTAGATCGAAAAACAGCTATGCGCTTTTCAATCGCTTGTAAACACGTCTTTCTTCACATGCACGAAAAAAGCCTTTATTCTACCTGTACGCTCTGTATTATTCTGCAGTCACATTGGGGGGTATTAAAGCAATAATAACTCTTCCTTTGAGATTCAAAAATCCGCATGAAATACATTGTAAAAAACGCATGGAAATATATTCTATTGTATTTTACCACTAAAACGGCCGTTATTGTAGGAAAACTAAAATCTGTGCTTGTCAATAGGGCTTACGATGCCTTTTTTCCGGTCGACAAGTGCATTCGTTGCTAATGACGTAATGGTGTCACGCGGATTCTCGCGTTCATTCGAGACCAAAATAACATGGCGCCAAACGCATTAGTGCAGACGCAGACGTAAGTTGCGAGTTTTTGTACAGTGCGTCGGATAACGAAAAGCCCAGAATGGCACACATTGTGGATATAAATGCATTTTTAACAAAAAGACGAATATATCTCATGAATCTTATATAGTGTTGTTGTTGTCTGCTTTTCCCGCGGTTTTAAGTAGGTCACCAGTGACTTTGCAATGTCAGAGAGAGCTCCGTCAGTTAAAATCTCTTAAGAGATTTTAACAAAAAACCGTACGTTTAGGAAAAAAACCCTGGATTAACTTTGAATGCAGGAATGGGGTCGTTGGCCATTGGTAAGTACGGGAAAATTGCCGTTTTTTCCAGGAAAATCCAATTTTTGGCCAAAACGAAGAGTTATTATGACTTTAACGCGGAAGTAAAATAAATATACCTGTGAAATATACCTGTGAGGAGATCGAAGCTGGATATGGGACACGCCAATGTATCTCAAGGTACAAAAATCAAGTTTTAAAAAGTAAGCTTTTACTTCAGATGATATAACTGAAAATATATATAGCAGATAATATTGCTAGCAGATGTAAATAACAGAACGCCGTTGTAATCAAAACGAATGGTTAAGTATAAGTCATGTATATTTAATGGCCCGTAGGCAGCAATTTCAAAGGGGGGGGGGGTGATCTTTTTCTGAAAAAGTGGACCTTTACAATGATACCTTCTTGTACTTAGATAAAATTGTACCTAGAGGGGACCTTTGCTCAACAAAAAGTGGGGTTCTTTCGACCCCCCCCCCCCCCGAACCTCCTCCCTGGCTACGGGCCTGATTAAGTCAAGTTGGATCGAGACATCTCAGTTGTCTCTCATGACCAGAACTACACAATGCGTAGCCGAGCTAGCGGCGACTTACCTCAACCTAAGATCCAAAATATTTTGGATCCTAGCCTCAATCGAATTAGCAGTGAAAGGTCAGATGGGTCGTTCTTAAACAGGTCGCATTCAGAACAGATGATTCTACGATCTACTGGTCCAAGGATCAAATATGGAGGCCCTACATGAAAGCAAAACCGCCTAATCCTTTAATGGTCTCCCCGCCTTCACCCGGATAACATTTCGGCTTCGAGTTTAAATTGCTCGGCTCCAGCAGAGAAGACGCGTGAGGTGGCGGGTAGACCATTTAGGGATTAGAAGGTCTTGCTCTCATGTAGGGCCCACCATATTGATCCGCAGACTATTGTGAATGCGACACGTGTGTTTACGACGCTATATTGTTTGCAAGCTTTGTGTATTTGCTCAATTATAATTTATGACACGAAGCTCATTGGATAGCTTGCCGCTAAATAAAATTATGTCCATGTACATAACACAGGACGGTTTTTATATAAAACAATCTTGATACTGTTCAATATCTAAAACATGAACATTAAACCAAGCAAGACTCCATTCAGATTTTCAAGGCCCGGCCTTTTCTGTTTTTATTCGAGTGCAATTTGCCTTGGTTATCTTTTTTTTTCATTTGTGTATAAGAAGCTTTCTTTGAAAAACACACAGTAAGCTTTGCGAGTACAGTTGAGCGGTAGACAGCCTACAGTATACACGTCAAAACAAAACGCCCAGATGATTTTTCTAATATGTACAGTACAGTTATCTTGACATCACTCTTTACAGTTCTCCCTCCAACACTGATATCGTCCACGTTCGCTGTTACCATCGGCTCCTACCATGGCGTCTCGTGCCTGTTGGTCGATCTATCTGACAATTGTAATGTCTATAGGATCCAAAGTCATAGGTAAAAAAGTCAATTCTAGAAGTAAATAAAAATAATAATATGAATTTTGTAACATATAAGATCATAAGAAATATTGAACTGGAATTTGAGCGCCTGATATAAAGCAAGTTAAATTGAAGTATTAAAAAAGGTGTTAGTACTGTCTACAATAATAACATAAATTTCAGTCGAACGTTTGACGGTGAATTTGGCGATAGGCCCTTATTTCTGGACTTATGAAACAATGAAAAGGAGTTGCGTATGTGTGCTTTTCAAATTGATATATTGCTTTAAAAAAAATAATGTATATGGCGCGGTTCCTTCATTTACCTCCACGTGATAAAAAGACGATGTCTTGAAATGAAAATAGCATGTGTCATATCATCTAAATTAATATTTTGGCATATAAAAATACACATTGAGGATAACACTCTATGGGATCTCTTTGAGAATATTTGTACCCATAACTTAATTTGGCATATCAGAGTGGTTTATGTTAAAACTCTAATCTTACAACTACTTTTGTTAACTATAAGCATTCAAAATTTGCAGGGCTCAGTGTTTTCGTCAGTACAGGGAGGTAATTAAGGGAACGGAATTATCAATGCATTTATTATTTGTCTTGCAGCTTCTTTTAGCAATGAAGGAACTGAATTTTATGTAGGATTTATGGACAATGATTATGGTGATGGTCGTGATATGTACCTTTACATGACGACTGGGTCAAACACACCGGCAGAAGTCACCGTCACAGCTCCGAAACAAGATGCCAATTTTCGTAAAACAGCACAGGTAGCAAGGGGACAGAGTGTGAGAGTCTCCATACCAGCGAACTTCAAAGCCACAGGCAGTCAGGTGGAAAACAAGTGTATTCACGTCATGTCTACCCAACCCATTTCACTGTATGGTCTGAATCAGGAGCAGGGGTCTGGAGACGCGTTCACTGCGATACCCGTGACTGGCCTTGGTTCAAGATATTCCGCCATTACATGGTCAAACCAAGGACAGATTCTTGTGGTTTCCACTCAAGACCGTACCGAAGTTACAATTAAGCTGCCAGGCAGACGCGGTAACACCGTTACCTTCAACGGTGTAACGCACACTAATTATGCCGAGTTCACAGTGACCATGTCAAGGTACCAGACCCTTCACCTCCAGAGTGATGATCTCACCGCCACTCAGATAGTGGCTAACAGCGCTATTGCTGTGTTCTCTGGAAGCAAAAAGGTACATATTGAAGGCACTCTGACGTCCGATCATCTGGTTCAACAGTTGACTCCCTATGATGCTTGGGGCAAAGAGTTCATAATTTCTGCTCCACCTAATTCACAGAAGTATAAAAGGAAGATTGTGTCCCAAGACAGACATCCAAATATAGGTAGGGTATACATTTCCGGTGAGGCCGCTAGTGGTACATTTGTGACCGAATTCTACACCTTTGTCAGAGACTACAACAATGATGTTCTCAAACGCGTTTGGTCCGACTCTCCAATTCAAGTCGCCTTGTTTACACAATCCATGGATTCCTCCACAAATATGATAGATGCCTCCATGATCATAGTTCCACCCGTCTACCAGTACAGATCTAGGTATACCTTCACCACATTGGGACAAACAACTGCAGAAATGTCCAGTCACATGACAATCTATGTTGCGAGTGATACAATAAATGCCGGCACACTGAGGATGGATGGCCAACCCTTGCCTTTGCCTTTTACTAGAGTAGCGTCAACTAATTATTATGTGGGTTCGATGCCAGTATCACCTGGAGCTCATGAAATCTACAGCACTGATCCCTTGGCAAACTTTTACAGTCTCATAAGTGGATTCCATGCTAGTACAAATGGTAACTACTATGTTACTTACAGGGATGTTACCTGCAGGGATGAACGTAGCCAAAAATACATTGGTGAGTTGGTTACTTTTTTCGGGTTGAATAGTTTTTGTCCCAAATAGTTAATTTTTTTTTCAGATTCGGGTAATACAATACATGCACCACTCATAAATCAATGCTGTCCTCTTCTTTGCCTCTAAAATGAATAGTTGAAAAGAAAGATCGTCTTTCCATTTTAAGTGTAATTTCGTTATATACTGTTAAGGACATTTTACTCCTTCAGGGGTGCAGTCCATTTGTAGGAAAAAAAATTGTAGCTGGAAACCAAGTTGATGAAGACTGTGACGGAAGAGTAGATGAGGAAATCAAAAATAATATCGACGGTAAGTTTCACGTCTTGTTGAGGTAAATTCTTCAGGGTGTTTAGTCTATTTTATGATGGCTTTTTCCACATGAAACGCAGTTTTATCTTTAAAAATCGAGTTTTTCGTGGTTTAAAACAAGGTTTGTGTTAAATATTTTTACGAATATGAATATGTAAATTCACATCTATTAATCTATGTGCTAATGTTGCAAATCAATTGAAGATGATGGGGATGGAAAAGCAGATGAAGATCTGTCTCTTCCACCGAGAGGTACGTATAGCTTTTTTGTCTATTTGTTGTGGACGTTTACTAAGTGTCAGGATCTCAGTTTAAGTATTCTTTTTAATTTGGAAAACACCACTTATCATTTCTTACACTTGCAATAAAAGAATCTCCGGATTCAGGAACAATATATCTTTAAAAATATATAAAACGATATAAACTGTGGAGTTGTAATAAATAAATATGGGCTCTCCATCCCTAGCAAATGGTAACTGGGGACCCTGGGGTAGCTGGGAGGCGTGCAGTGTCACGTGTGAAAACGGGACCAAAAGCAGAAGAAGACTATGCAACAACCCAGAACCAACCAATGGTGGTCTCGCGTGCCCAGCTGATCTTCAGGGTGACACAGATACAGTACCATGTTCTTTACAACGGTGTCCAGGTATGAATATTTAAGATGTGGAAGAACTGTATTTGTAAACTGTTTAATTTTGAATGAGAAACATGTCGACTGACAAGTAAAGAGATATGTTGCATCGTTAAATGCAAAGTGCATACAAAGATATCATAAAATTTGCATGATAGGCCTACGTCAACTTTCCTATTACTTCAGTAGTTACATGTCAAAGAAAGACCCCTCCCCCTCCCCTGTACATTGTTTCGTTTTATAGAATGTGATCCAGCGGCGGCAGTAAGCTGCACTAGCAAACCCAATACTGTCTGCAGTGCCAATAGATTTTGTGAATGTGAGCCTGGATACAGAGACACCACCGGCCTCGGACAGTGTGTTAAACGTAAGTTTAATCGCAAGAAAGTACAAAATCATGTTGCAGAGAACTATCACTGTTTAACTCATAATTATGGGACTGCTGATGAGATTTGATATGAGAAACAAGTAACTTTTCCCATTCCTTGCAAACGATCATTCTATACCAGAATATGGCTTACAGATAAATGAATGATTTTGTTACGATGGTTTTTGCTTCGTAACTGTTGATGAAAGGAGATGAATAGAGGGGTTTTCTAATTCAAAATTTTCATTTTAAATGTTGTTCCCCCTTGACAATTTTTTTTTCGTTTTTTTCAACATAATACAGCCCTATCATGCACGTTGTTTGTACAAAATTGCATTATTTTTCTTAGTTAAATGCGCTTTTTCTATTCAGTTCGCCTAGCAATCTGAAAATTTATACAATGGCATCATTATTACCTCCGCGAGAGGTTGTTATTTTTTCACCCCTGTTTGTCTGTTTGTTTGTTTGTTTGTCTGTCATCAACATAACATAACTCAAAAAGGTTTGGACCGATTTTGATGAAATTTTCAGGAACTGTCAGAAGTGGGCCAAGGAACAGATGATTAGTTTTTGGTGGTATCCGGATCAATAATCAATCATTAATCAATAGTATCGATAATCAATCAATAATCAATTTAGGGGTGAAACGGCATTGGGTGGAGACTTTGCTGCCTTGGCGGAGGTCTGCGCTCTCAGAGTGCTTTTCCAGTTGAACAAAGTCATCAAATGGGTAAGTTCTTCTATTTAAGCACACGATTAGTCGAGCACTCAATCACTAGTGTCTCGGTATTACAGGTAAAATAGGCGATACATGCGTTTTGAGCACCGACTGCAATACTGTTGTGGGCAACAGCAGATGCGTGGAGGGGAGATGTGTGTGTTCCGTTGGCTACAAACCAGGACCAGACAACACGGCTTGCGTACAGCTTACAGTTGGAGACGCGTGTACGTCAACTGACCAATGTGACGTGGTGATGGATCAAGTGACCTGTGGGACCGGAAATACCTGTCAGTGTAACCTTGGATACATAGCGACCAGTGGGCAGTCGCAATGTCGAAAGAGAGTTGTAGGAGATAGTTGTTCAACAGACAACGATTGCAGCACTGCTGTAACAGGAACGACTTGTTCCACGTCTACCAGGCGCTGTACATGTGCCATAGGGTACCGCCCCAGTACAGATAGTAGGGGAGAGCGGGGTGGGTTGGAACGCGGGTAAGTTGGAACATTGGCTTTATTTCTTAAATCACAAGACCGATCATGTACTCCTTCAGCATAAAAATGTCACGTGGCATGGTCATTCATCCGGTAAACTTGTGGAAGTTTCGAAAATGCAGTAAAAGTTTTATGCGAAAAAAACTTATTTTCGCTACTCGAAGTAAGTTTTCATATTTTTGACATTCATCGTGCTGTAAACTAAAGTATAAGGATTATATCACTGAAATTGTGCATAGCGTTTAGGACCACCTTGATGTTCAAAAGGCTGTTGTTTTTTTTAATCACTTCCCACGTGTTAAAGAAATACAGTGTCATAAGTAGGCCATGACGTCATGGGGGCTGGTCGGAACATTTGACATGGGGCCAGTTGGAACACTGTCAGGGGTGTTCCAACCCACCCCGCACGGTGTTTTTCATTTTTTAAACCTCTCTAAATGTTTTAATTTCAACTTTGAAGAGAGTAGTAACGTAGTAACCCAGTACAACTCCAACTGGAGACGGAATCTAGCTGATAGAACATCTCCAAGATGCCGGAATGTACATGCGTGTAGAAGATACAAGGGGGGATGGTCACTGCTTGTTAAATGCAGTTGCTAGCTGTTTGGTCGAAAGGGGTCTGCATGCCCACTGTTGCTTTTTGCGATAAATTGCTTTTAGATGTGGAAGGAAATGTTGATTATTACTCTGCTTTTCGCGGCAAAATGAAAATATTCTAGCTGAGAGCCTATGTTATGGATAAACTATACAACACCAATTCTGCCGATGTGGTTTTAAATGTTTTGTGTAATGGATTGGGGGTTGCTGTTAATGTTTAGTGAACGACGGTACAAAATCCGCCAGAAAAGACAAACATTCACCTCGTAACTTAGACAAAGATTCAGTTGAAATCTCAGTTGCCCTCACCGGAAGAGGTGCTACAGCACACTAAAGCTCACTTAAGAAAAACCCCAAACAGCTCAAGTCCAGCAATAATTAGACCCTTTCCAAAGGCTCACCGTCGCATTCCAAAGATTAAAAGAAGAAAACGATGCAGTGCAGTACTAACTGACACACCTGAAAATGAGCTACTCGAAAAAGAAAAGGCCAAGCCCAACAAAATTAAAAAGGACAAGCGCAACAAAAATAAAAAACAGTTTAAGATTTCTAGTCGATAGAGAAAATCAAGAAAAGGGAAATTAAAGATGACCAGCGATTCTGAGTCAGAAGAAGAGTGGCCATGTCTGGTTTGTGGGGAGCCGTTCATTAACAGCCGACCAAAAGAGCAATGGGTTAAATGCATTGTTTGTCTAAAGTGGTCACATGAAGACTGTACAAAGGTTGACCAAGTGTAGGGCCTACATATGTCAGAACTGCGATTTTGATTCTGAGTTGTTGAGTTGAAAGAGATACAGTTTTCATTTGTAGGTCTAACATACTGTTGTTAATAGGTTGAGTTATATGAGTTCAATTTCTTTTCTCTTAAACTACACCACTTTTGTTATCATTATGAAATGAAGTGTAACTGGATATGGTTTATACATCGAAAAGACTATTTGAAAGCAAATTGTAAACGTAAAAAATGCTTACAAACTATGGAGATACGAATACAAAGTAACACGTACTTGTTGGGAAATTAATATAGATAAACCTACTCTTAAAATGAATTATACTTTGAATTTATATGCAAGCGTTCCAACTCGCCCTCTTGTTCCAACTCACCCCACTGCCTGTTCCAACTGACCCCGCGGGTGGGGTGAGATGGAACGTTTTAGGAGCCAACTTTGAGCATTTATTACTCTAAAATAAAAAGACCTACTTGATGTTTTATTTCATAGATAAGTGCGGCATATAATTTTCCCCTATCAGATTTTTTATTTTTGTCCCCAAAGCTTTGACTGCTGAGATATCGCAAAAAAGGTGAAAACTGTTCCAACCAACCCCGCTCTCCCCTACTTCCTGCTTGGCACGTAAGTGTACCACTAAAAGGCGCCACCAAAGTGTATATATGGTTAATACCATAGAGATAGGCTATTAGATTTGATGTTTTTTCCTTGGCTACTTAACAATTTTAATTAGCCTGCTTATATCGGTGTTAGAGGAATGGTAGTCTTAGGAGTGGAAGTCAGGGATCTCATATGATTAGCACAGGTTTGGGTTAATAAGAGTATCGCAAACGTGTAAAGATGTTTATTCTGTCGTATGTAATTTTGCACTGGGGTAAGTACCGTATATGCGACGAATGTCACCTGTACAAAGTAACAGAGAACGAACTATGGTTCATAGCAAACTATCATTACTGTCACACCGGCATTCATGTGTCGGGTTCCAAGTCGGTTTCCAAAATAAACAAATAAAAAGCCAAAAATTTCATTTTCGATTTCATGAGTCTAAATCGCGCTTATATAATTGTCATGATCGGACACTATTTTAGGTACACTGAATGACCCATGTCAAAGTACAGGAGAGTGTTCAGCAATTTTGCCAGCAGGTAGCTCTGAGTGCAAATTGGACACAGACGGGATGAAGCGATGCTTCTGTAGCGATAGTTACAGGGAGTTCAACTCCACACAATGCAAACGTGCTAAAATTAACGACATTTGCGAAACGCCGCGAAGTACGACGATGTGTACCGACCCCATTCCTCACAGTGAATGTTCGGATTCCAGTTGTGTGTGCAAGGCAGGTTATATGGTATCCGCAGACCTAGCGAGCTGTACTAAACGTGCCGTCGGCTCACCGTGTTCAACCAATAATGACTGTCAAGCAGCTGTGGTGGACAGTGTGTGCAGTGACGGAACGTGCAGCTGCAAGCAAGGATACAAATATATCTCTGCTGAGAGTGCATGCAGAAAACGTAAGTGTCAATTGCCACTAACGTAAATCACCGAAATATTTAATATTGGCGAGACGATTATTTTTGCTAAAGTCAAAAATGAATTATTTGCATTTCGTGACGATAAATTGTGGCAACACAACATGCGGTATGGCCTATGTACCACGAGGGCATGAAGTCGCTGTGCCAAACCTTGGAATTTTCTAACTAAATAAAGTCTAATGCATAATAACCTTGCCATCTTTGTATTAAGATATGTGTGTGTGTTCTATTAATATTGAAATGCAACCCGGACAGCGGACTCTGAGTCCCGTCATAGCTGTAACAAAACGTAGAATCCGGATATGATATAACGTCCGGGGGACTTTATATTTTGCCCGAACTCTATGTTTCACAATCGATCGCAGAGACCCTCTTTTTCGATGTGGGCCCTCAGTTTCAGAAACCAGGGGTCCGGAGCTGAAACTGAGGGTCCGGACTTTCAGTCACATCGGACTCTTATTCCCGTCACACCGGCAGCCCCGTTTTCTTGGAATATTTCGCACCAACCAATGGGATTTAAACGCCACATTTACATTCACATACAGCCTTATTTAATCTACATTTTAATTGCTGATATTTTGTCTTTGCTAGCCATTCGTGGTGACCCCTGCAACGTCACCGAGGATTGCCCCACTTGTGAAGTGGGAAATGCTGATACCACCAATGACACAGTATGCAGAACTAACACAAGGAAACGGTGCTCAGACGACGGCCACTGTACGGCTGGCTCGACGCTAAGCTTTGAATGTCATCCGTATCTAAAAGTTTGTGACTGTCCACTTGGTTTCCATTCTGTACAAGAAGAATACTGTGTTAAACTGAAAATAGGGAGCATTACATGTTACAGGGCCGCTGACTGCAGAGAGGCAGTACAGCATAGCACGTGTACGGAGAATGGTTGTGAATGTATCGAGGGTTACCATCCTTCAGCTGACATGACAGTGTGTACTGAAGGCAAGTTTGACTTACCCCACTCACGTACTGTAGTTCAAAGGTGGATGAACTCCCAACGTTGCCCCAAAGAAGGAGACACGTTATGTTCGTTGATAATTCTGGTATTTTGTCGCTTTTTGAACGCTCTTCACAGAGTAACTACATATCTTACCATTGTCTCACTGATGATGCACCGATTTGGTGAACCTTTCGATACACACTTCTTAAAATCGACCGAATCGGGGCATAAGTAAGCTCAGCATCTGTACTATATTTCATGGTGACATTTGGGACGAAGAAAGCCAAGATATGTAGTTTCTCGATTCACATATTATTTTAAGTCTGCATATGAGAAAGAGACTAAATGCCATGGATATCAACGAACATCCGTCTTGAAAGTTCAACCCCCTTGTATTTTGGATAAGGCCTACCGAACTCGATCTTGCAAAATGAAAAGATTCCTTGCATTCGCCCAAAAGGTGGTTTACATATTTATTTCTAATTAAATGCCATATCGTTATCAGATGAATAAATCCCCTATTTAATGCAGATTACAAAGATTTTGAAATATGTATGTGAAATCGTATTTTCATTTTTGTGAACGATACGATATTCAAATGTATAAAGTATATCTACAGTTTCTGTTTAAAATTGATAAATTTTAATGATTTTCATTCATTTTAGAATACATGTATCAGGTACCTGTCATCCCAGTCGTCAGTGCCTCGGTGTCAGTAGTGGTGTGGGGCATACTAGCTGGGGCTGCCGTCTACGTCAGAAACCGTAGAAAGCGCACTCCTGCTGCACAGGATAATCACTTCACGGTATCGGAACCCACACCAGAGACAGCCGCCTTAGACAGGCATGCACCTTACACGTCTTTGTCTGTGGAGGCGGTGGATTTCCAGTCGGGTGCCGCATCTAATGAAACCGATGGTTTTGCGCCTTATGTGGAAATGACGTCACCTCAATACGTAAATGCACACATCAATTTTATTGACACAAGTGATTCTATACTGTAGTTAGGTTGACTTTTGAATTTTAAATGTATAGAAAATTGTTATGTAGACGACATGGGCCTTCCGACAAACGCTCAGAATTTTCTTAATCTACATGTACGTACTTTCGTAGGGTTGATTGTTTGAAAGACTGAAGAAAACTATCAGTCAAAATTATTCCATTGCTTTGGTGCATATATATCATAAAAGCCCGTTCACTATTAAAATTGTTAGAGAGAGGGAGAGAGAACATCGTGAAAGGATGTCACTTCCGTGTTATTACTTACTCGTACTGTCGTGCTTGCGTAATATTGTTTAAACATATACTTGACAAATGGCAGCGGTCGGCAACAGTCCTCGTTTTTATGTGGTCCAATGTCAGATTTTGGACTTAAATAAGAGCCTACTACGTTGCGTTTCACAAAGAATCTGACGCCTGTTTTTATTTCATTTATTTTATTAGCCCCTTTAGCATGTTGAAATTGTCTTGAGGAAGCCTTCAACTCTCAGAGGTGAAAGTAGTCTATTTGTACAAGTCAGGTACATGGGTTGTTGGCCAATAATTTTTAGGTTCTTTGACCAATATTGCAATGTGGACAATATTTGTTACATGTGAATCTTTAATTACTTTAATGACTGAATAAATTCTTTTCTTATTTTGGGTACAAATTGGCTTTCCGATTTGGGCAGTTTAAACTTAGTCAAAGAACTAAAGGTTTGTGAAGCAGGCCTCTCTGGTTATCTAACACTTTCAGCACTAATGAAACTCCTGGCGCATGGAAACAAAACATGATAACGTGTTATAACAAGATCCTCTGCAACTCCCAACATTACAATTTTATTCCCAAAACGAAAGAAGAAACATTACTATATGGAAGACCTCAGAGATCAAAAAGCGAGAAAGAAACAATTATCAAAAGTGTCATGACAGTAAGCTACAGGTATGCTGTGCACTTATATAATAGTCATAATAAGTAAAACAATTCAGAATTTGAGAGCTATGTACATTTTAATATATCTAATGTTGACCAACTTATCAGCATGGATTGGGGCAGAGGGGGGGGGGGGTTGGGTGCTCACTGCTTTGTCCCAATTATTCTAGTAACTTGTGGTCAATGAAAGTAAATATAGTAATACAGATAATAATATTCAGACAAAAATACTCCAATGGCCCAAAGAGATTGAACACATTATGGCACAGGTTTTGAATATTTTAGATATAAAAAATTGGGTGCTCATATAAAAACATAAAAAACAAATACAAAAACTTGTATAATTGTGGTAAATCATAAATCACGAAACTGATGAGAATACTTTCCAAGTAAAATCAAGTATATCTCACAAAGTGACCTATATATCATCAAACTTTCTCTTGCCACTGGACATACTGCAAAATTGGCATAGAACTGTATTTTGAGAAACTGTGAGCAGGAAGACAAATGACAAGTGTTTCATTTTAAATGTGTGCGCAATAACATGACTATGTATCCATTGCATTCAACAATCCTCTTGAGGCAAATTTCAACAAATGCTGCTGTCTTAAATCTTCAACTTTTCAAACTCCTTATCAGTAAGAAGTTTCCAAGGATATCCCATGCACCTGGAAATTTCCTTCTGCAACAGTTCATATGACTGAGATTTCTTTTTCAAATCGGCATAATGCTCATCAGACCATTCAAGAGTTTTCGGCCAATCAGTTTTCTTGAGAACTGCATTCTGCCGGACATAGAGCTTTTGCAACTTCTTTGCCTGTGAAGCCACCAGGAGCAGCGTCATGGATGAGATCCTCTCCCGAATTATGAGCACCCTCAGTTCAGGGCACTGTCTGACCAGCATCAGCACAAGGCCATCGCAGCGTTCGTGGAAGGATCTGGAGCCATGAGTTCTGGGCAGCCCCTTCTGGGCGTATAACCTCAATGTTTTTCGGTAATGGTCTGTGATCATCATGACTGCATCTGGGGTCATTTTCAGATATGGTGAATCATAGACGATGGAGGTCACGGGTGCGCGAGGTTGGAAAAGGATTTCCTCGCGCGTCCCACCACGTGCCTCAAGTCGCACCTGCAGGCGAGGAGACATCTGCTTGACCTCAAACCAAGTCTGGCTGTTTATGGGGGCCACACCATCTGTATGCCTGTCTTGTACAATATGAATGTCTGTCAGAGAAGTGCTGGCCAGCATGGCTATCACATCACTACTCAGGTGCTGTGGACTGATGATAAGCTTCTGTAAAGACATGAACATCCCTGCATAAAACATTGGGTATGATCCTTTGGTGCAATTCACTATTTCCAGAACCTTCAGAGTCTCTGCACAGTTTTCAAGAACGCTTTCTAAGAGCCCTGGCGCCTCTTTTTTGTCTAGTAGTAATTGATTCAGGGTCAATTCTTCCAGATTTTTCATGTTACCCAGCAACCTTTTCAACTCTTCTAGAATCTTCCCTCCAGTTCCGTGCACAGTTATGCCTGAGAAACCGCGGTTTTCACAACCGAAGTTAAAATGAAAGCCATGGAGAAGTGGCATAGGATACTCCTCATAGAACTCCAAAAATGCTGACAACACTGTCATGAAGGCATACAAATTGTAATAGTCTGATATGGGTTTGATAGTTATCTTTTTGAAAAATTCCCCAACTCTATCCAAACACATCTTGGCTTTGTACTGGCTGAGGGTGTACATGTAGGAATTGCGATATGGGCGCATGCGTCTTCTTGTGAGGGTTCTCTCTCCCAGTACAAAATGCTCCCATACTTTAGATGAATAAAAGAGGTCATACCAATGGCGACAGACCATGGAGCAATAGTAGCGCTGTTTGTATGTCAGTTTGGAGTATACCTCCTCCAGTAGGACATCTGGTAGCTCTGACCAGCACATCTTCTCGTATTCTTCACCTGAGAATATCAACATGAAATAAAGAGCTGTTGAAACTGTTACATGCTCAGTATGTTATAATGAGAATTATGATTTTTTTTAAAAAAAGTGTCCAGATCAATTTTAATGGTATGGTTTCTGTGGAAACAAGTAAAAAAACTTAACAGTTATCCATTAAAACATTAACATGTGTCTTTTATATCAATGGTAAAAGTGACTTCCCTTTCTTTCTTATTTTGTAGAAACAACTCAAATAAATATCAACAGTAATTTGTTGAACACTTTGCGTTATCACTACAAATTGTGATGTCCATATTTTCTTCCCTTTGGAAATAACTTCAAGTCACAAACAATTTCATGCACACTGTTATTCATAAACATATGTGCAACTATCATTCTAGAAGTGTGAGCAATGTTATCTTGAACTTTATACCTGGACACAGAACTGTTCTGCTGGCATTGATTCAGTTATCTAATAGGCACACTGCTTGCCTTCTGTACAAAACTCCACACACTCAGGTATACAAGATAGGTTATAAAAACTTTCCCCAAGTTATTATTTGAATCATATTGCTCTTGGGTGATTTCTTGTATTGATTTTTTACCATATAAACAATCCATATTTCAGAAAATATTTTTGAGGTTGTTTCAGTGGTTATGGCAAATTTTGGATCAAAGTTTCAGGACCACAAAAACAGTTATCATACAAGTTGATCATCAACTTTATTCAATTTTCATTGCGTGAAAAATACACTGATGAACATACTAGTAACTACAATGACTGTTTCTACTTTTTGTTAGCAAATTCTTTTTAACACCTCAATCAAACATTACAACATTTTCCTAGACAGATGTTTTAGATGAGCTTTACAGTAAGGCCGCATTCTGATACAGGTGTTTTTAGAAGGTGTGGAACATTTGACACACCGCAGGAACTGTATTAAGATACAACCAAGTCAAATGTGTTTATCATAAGTACATGTAAAGCAATCTAATTAGGGAGAATCGGCCTTTACAATCAAACATCAGGTAACATGTTAAGACACTGATGCACATTAACTGTTTCTCACTAACCTGTATGATGTGTCTTTCTCGGATAACAGTACACATCAAATGTGTCTCTTTCAAAGCTATGCTTCTGTTTCTAATTAAATTCTATGCAAGAAACAGCTTGCAACTTCCTACTGGGTATGTCTTCTCATAAAATACAATGAAGATCATATATCTCCATATGATTCTGTACACCCAAAATTGTAAACAGAATTGTATATAGTTTATGCATGGCACTGCAGTAATTTGCATCAACCTTTTGCTTTGTACCTTGCTTTGTTTATCTGAAGGGAGCTTTCTTTAATATAGAGTGATTACTGCGCAGTAGCTGACTCTGTGCAAGGGCTCCCGAAGGGCAGCTATAAATAAACCAATGAATACATAACCGTCATATAGAGCTATAGAACAGATTCCGCACAGCCTTGTACCTGGACTGTACAGCTAAAATAAATGTGAATAGTAAGTATAAGTACCATGCAGTCTGCCGACGATAGTACTGCTGGTAGTTTTGTGGTTAATTAAGCTACCAAATCTTACCCTGCTGCACCACCTCCACTGACTTACCTATTTATTCATCTTGACTGAACTTTTTTTCTGTTATGAGTAACCGATCAGTGGTTTTATTTGCCAGTCCCAACTTTTTGCAGATCGTCGTTTTTTTGTCAATGCAGAATCGCTGCGATTATACCCCTTTTCCCATTAGCGATTTAGTTGCAACGCCGATGAAAATAACACCATCATCTATCAGTGAACTAAAGCAGAATGATCCGTGGGCAACCACATTATGTTGCGGGCCATCTCTTCGGTGAGAAGTAAGTACAACTCCCTTGCCTTCGCTTGTTTTCTTAGCGTTATCGACAACAAGTTATTCTCCTTTCTAGTCACGCCCATCTACACCAGAGGGCAGCATTGTAGTGGAAGCATTGAAGATGTTCTGGCAGAATTACCTCTCGGATGAAATCATTGCTGGGTTTGACAGATATAAAGTGAGTAAATTACGAAATTTAGTATATCGTAGTCTTATGACTGCTTAGATCGCTATTCTGGATCCAAAATCATTGATGAAATTTGACTTGGGACAGTCAGTATCCTGCCGCCGCTGTTGCCGTTGGAATGCCGCCGCGATCGCGTGGTGGGTTTTTGTCTGTTGGATATAGCTGTGGAACTGTTTACCAAACCCTAGGTTTGTTGATAAGGGTATCGATTGTAAGCAAACAAGCTACACTGCAGCTCAGTTGTGATAAGTATATAAAAGTATATTTGGATCAATCTTGTCTATAATTCACTATCACAGGCTATAATTTACTGCAGGCTTTAATTTGGTTCCCCACTGGACATTAGATTTGCTTTCATTTAAGTGGCTTCTCTAATTGTTATCATGATCAAGCCCATTTATGAATGAAGAAATCAGGCTTGGCTGCTGTTTTGATCAGTTCTGTATCTGTATCTGTTCATGTACGTCTAGAGACACCAATACTGGTATAAAGTAGACGGATAGAATAGAGCGCATGGGAAACTTAGGCTTCGTTCACATGCAATGTCTATTTTCTAAATTCTATTTTCTATTCGCGCTATCTTATCTTATGATAGCGCTATAAGTTACTTATAGTAACTTATAGTAACTGGCTCGCGCTGCCAGTAATTACGCGGCGGGATATTCAGGGCACAGACCGTGATCATAAGATAGCGCGAATAGAAAATAGAATTTAGAAAATAGACATTGCATTTGAACGAAGCCTTAGTCAAATAGTAGTCCTGATCTAAAGCTTTCAACAGTTTCAACGTTTACTTGTTGGTCACTGAGTCCATTCCAATCGGAAACTGTTCTGACAAAGAAAGAGTTTAATGAATCCAAAGACTACATACAAGTAAAGCAGGCCCTTAGCCAACAATTTCAAAGAAAGGGAGGGGTCTCTTTTTCTGAAAAAAATGGCCTTTCACTGTGAAACCGTTCCTAGATCAATTTTGTCTAGAGCAGACATTTTAGACATTTTCCGTCTAAAAGAGTGGGGTGTTTGAGTCCCCTTAACCAATTAATCAAATTTGATAAACATCTATAAATAGAGCTTATTGGTTGTTTTTTAAAATAACAGCTATGCTTTTCTTAGCTACACATAACAGGGTGCCCACTTCAACTTTTTTAAACCATTCACAGATTTCTGCACGAAAACTCAAGTGTCAGATTCCACCAATCATTCAATACCAAGAGATTGTTAAGTGTTTTACTGAGCTTGTAGACAATGGTATACAGGCTGAGCCAGCCTTGCTATGCTTGTGACAGTATGGGTTTGCCCAATGTCAGTTCCATGATGAAGCCTATGGCATTTCATATGCTCATATGCATGTCTCTTGAGTCAGTGTGTTCTTTTTGTCTATTTTCTATTTTCAGTAGCAGTTTTCTTGCTTTTTGGATCTGACACTGAGTTGATTTATCTTTTAAGTTTTACATATGACAGAATGACCTTAAAAGTGGTAGAGTTTTTAAGAGTATAGAAGCAGTAAATAATATAATGTTTGACCCACCCTAGAAACAGTTACTAGTTTCACAAGGACTTGGAGTATTTTAACAACATTCTTCTTTTTATGTCCATATTTCTCCTTACTAGAAATGGAAAACCTCCATTCCCAGTATCCTTTCTTCTTGAATACTGTAACATTACTTACCTACATGTACATACTCATACTTTCAATACCTCCTTAATATTACGAGCCATTTGCCTCATACAATGTGTACCTGCATGATGAAGCATTGAAAAAAATTAAGTCATTTGACTCATTTGATACAACCTATTATATACCATAATTGCATAGTACTCATTTTGATTTGAGGCTGCTAACAGTGTATAGTACAAAAGCTCATACCATATCTGCCTTTAAAAGCCAAACCTGATAATACTTGCCTGACAATATTATATTCCTCCATTTAGAGGGATGGTAACAGTGTATTGTATGTAAAGATGCAGTGACATATCAGGCTATATTTTGTCCTGTGATCAGGTAGCTAATAGTGAGAAGGGGCTTTGACATCAGTTTTTTATTGTGTAGGCTAAACAGCGGGCAGTTTACCCATGTGGCACCATCACCTGTGAATTTGAAAAATCTCCTTTGTATATATAAATTCCATTGGGGAAACATGAGACTCTCTTTGAAGTGTTATTGCTTTCTTTGTAATGTTATATGTATAGGCCACTTATGGTTCATAGGACATCCCTATTAAAATTGTCCAAAAATAGTTATCTATATGTAAAGATGTAGCCAATAATGAAATTATATTATTATTTTCATTTTATTAATAATAATAAAATGAAAATAAAAGTAGGTTGGACTGAGAAATTGAAAGGAAAAAAAGTGATCCAAGGGCTTTAACTGAAAGCAGTGTGTTGTTCATCTGATGTTGAAATACATGTAAGTTGAATTAGCTAGTGGTTTAGGATACAGATAGGAGGAAGATTGCTGATATCTACACATGAACTCTGTGACTTTACAGCTGGAGTTGTTGCAGCATTTCTATACAGCTTATCGGTAGTGTTGCAGATAATGTTATGTTCTCACCTGCTTGTCCCTTGTGCTAAATCAGTACCTTCTTATCTCACCTGGGAAATGGGCTGAAATTACTACTTGATTTACTTTTATATTGTCCACTCACTGTTTTAACATTTAAAAATGCACTTATTTTGACAAATTGATTTCCATAAAAATGTTTTGTTGATTTGTTAGACAAGTAAAATCAAGTGTTTATTAAATATATATATATATATATATTCTGTTTCCATCTAAAATTCCATTGAGGTTATTTGAGCATTTTAATTTTATTTATAATTTTTGCATGTAGGACAAGAAACTACTAATTCATGTAGGGCAAGAAACTAATGATCTTGTATATATTTTCAGTACAATGCAGTTGACACTAATCCTATTAGTAATTACTTCAGTCACCCATTTTGGAATTGGGTTGTAAAGGTAAGGTTCAGTTAGAGATGTAAATGTGAGAATAACAGTGAACTTACTGTTACACAGCTGTTGATGTAAGTTGGAAACTTCTATAACATATGCATATTGTTTGCATTTTATCAGGCTAAGGTGATGCATTTTTTTGTCCCCCTTATTACACATAATATATTTTTTTAATAACGTCCATATGCAACTTTGAAAATGATGACTATTGCTATTTTTTTTACTTGTCTTTTTCAGCATCTCATACCAAGATGGCTGGCTCCAAATTTGATGACATTACTTGGTTATCTCTTCTTCCTACTGAATGTGGCAGTAATGGCATATTACGACCCACATTTTTATGCTTCCAGCAGGGATCACCCTGATAATCCCCCAGTGCCTGACTGGGTGTGGTTGTTTTGTGCTATGTGTATCTTCCTGTCATACACACTAGGTAAGACTGGCTTCCCACTTGCCTTCAGGGTGTGGATAGCCTGAGCTATATTTATTACCCTGTTGAATGCATTAGGTATGGTGGCCCACATTCTCCACTGACTGGTTGTGGATTGTCTAAGATATACATATTTTATTTTAACATGCATTTAGAGTAAGGCATGACTGTCTCCTAACAACAGCATAAGACCTAAGGATATCAGCTTAAAAAGAATTATTTCTGTGTCAAAATACTAAAGTACATCTGAACATAAAATTTACAAGTGTAAATTAGTGCTTAAGCATAGCTTTATGATAAGAACACTATCAGTATGTACAGTGATTCTTAGATCTTTTCGATGATGCGATCTTTTCGATATTTTTAATACCTAATACAAGTACCTAATACAAGTAGGTAAAAGTGTGGTCTTGCCTTTAGTTGTCATTCTAATATTCAGAGCTCTTTCTGATTATTATGTTGCCTCTGTTTTTCAGATGGTTGTGATGGCAAACAAGCCAGGAGAACAGGTTCTAGTACTCCACTGGGAGAGCTGTTTGACCATGGCCTGGACAGCTCCATCACCCATGTCACACCTGTGGTCTTATACTCCATATTTGGGCAAGGGGAGTTTGGAATCTCTCCAATCAGAGTGTATTTTGCTATTTGGTGTGTGATGGCATGTTTCATCTTTTCCCATTGGGAGAAATATAATACTGGAGTTTTGTATCTTCCCTGGGGATATGATATAGGACAGCTGGTAAGTAAGATTTAAGCATATTATTGTTCAATTAGACATCACTGTAAAGCACTTGAGATAAAACTTGTATTGTAGCATGTGATAAGACACAGGTAGTTGTCTTTCGTTAAAAAAGAATAAGCCGTTATGAGTACCTCAACTAAAAAATTGCCTTTCACTTTATTGTATTTTAACATACTTCAGTTGATATTCAAAATTTTTCGAGAAATGAATCTGAAAGGTATAATATAAGTGTTTAATATTCTCTTTTTCAGAGTATAATTTTGGCCATGACCATCACTTACTTCAGGACTTATTTATTCTGGAAATTTGCTATCACCATTCCATTTTTGAATAAAACTTTAGACTCTGGAGACCTTGCAGAAATCAGTCTGTATGGTAGGTTAACCCTTACCTTTAACATCTTTACTAACTTCTGCATATAAAAAAAAATGTAAGTCTATAACTATTCTTGGTATATATTCATAAAAGAATACTAATACTGATAATTCTGATTACAGTAAAATGATTATCTTAAGTTTGTGATTTCTCTCCAATTCTAACTTCTGTATATCAAAAGACACCTAAGGCTTTAACTCTTCTTGGTACATATAAAAAATACTAATAGTGAATATTCTAATTGCAGTAAAATGTTTATCTAAAAGTTTGTGATTTCCCAAAAATTCTAGGTATGAATTGACATTATCTGAAATTATACGAGTTTAGTTATTGGAAATTTTAAAATTCAGAGATTGGCAACAAGATTACCCTTGCAACTTATTATTAGATAGGTAATTTGACAAGCCAGCTATTTTTGTTATAATATTAATTAAATGTATTTTTTTGTTCAGTTGGCTCTGGCATGTCCCTCCCCATATCGCTGTATAACATATACCGGTAAGTTGTCTATATATTATAGAAATAATTTAAAGCTTCTTGTTACTAAGTATGATGTTTGTATAAAAATTCTAGCATTGAGTCAAGGTAAGTTCATTTTATCAAAAAAATTTATTATCCTTACTTGTTCCCAGTTATTTGCATACTCATTTTTCATTATATATATTTCAGTTCTTATCGGGACCAAACGGGTAAAATGCGTTCACTATGGGAGGCCAACCGTCCCTTAGTTTGTACCACTATTCTATTTGTAAGCTACACAGTGTGGATTTGGAACTCAAAGTGTGCTGTACTAGATAATAACCCTAGGATATTTCTGTGGACAGTAGGGACTTCTTTTTCATATTTTACGGTAAGTGGGGGTTGATGTATATCCTGAAATTCTGGTCTGGTGAACCAGCTTTTTGATTTTATAATCTGTATATGTGATGTTTATCAGACGCTGACTGTCAACAGGAAGTTAACTGTAAATCTCAAGTACACATTCAGTCTTTCAGATTTAACAGCTCCAAATAAAGACCTTTGATATCAGTAATAAACCCACCTAACATTTATTATTGGTGCAGTTAACTTGAATCAAATGCCACTTACGTATAGACACAACAAGCATGCATGTATGCAGACATAGGGAAACTTTAGGTTTGACTGATCATGACCCCCTGAAAAACCAGAGGGCCGGCAAGATTTTTGATAATGCAGATCCTCTGGACAGGCAAGGTTTATGTGGAAAAACAATACACAAAAATGAATCATATGTAAACGTTGACTTACTGACCTGCACAGAATGGGGAGGCCCTGCAGACTTCTTAAAGTGAAGGTTCTCCAGACCTTCAGTACATCCAAGTTTTTTCCTACGTCTTATTTATGGAAATATGAGAATAAAGAAGTTGCTCCTCATCAATTCTAAAAGTCAGGCCATTGTTGATGGTAGCCTTGTTCCTTAAACTGATGTGACTCATTATGGTTGAAGTATTTGTTTGAAATTTTGTAGTTAAGTAGAGTTACTGTTGGTAGCTTGTAATAGTCCCACGTAAGAAAAATTGTGCACATTAGACCAAAATAAAGTTTAGAGTAAATGGTTATTTGTAATAAGTGTTTTACTTTGTTTGAAGAAATGAAGGCTCATTTTTCTATGATTCAGAATTGTCCTTTACCCCCCCCCCCCAAAAAAAAAAAAAAAAAAAACTACATAAACTACATACAACCTAACTGAATATGTCTAACACTAATAAGTAAATGATTCATTGCTATTAGATCTGCCATCTTCATATTCAATTTTATTTTCAAAATTTTATTTCCAGGTTCGGTTGATAATAAGCCAGATGAGTAATACGAGGTGTGAGGTTTTCCACTGGCTTCTAGTCCCAATCATCAGTGCCACCTGTGTGGTGGTTGTCTGTGATACAGCCCAGTATGAACTGTTCATATTATATGGGTTAAGTGGCCTGGTCACAACCGCCTGGCTACACATGGGCATGTGTGTTGTAAGTAATTCGAATGTGAATATGTTCATCAAGGTTGGACGCTTTAATATTGTCAGTTACTGTCTATATCTTAATGTGAAATATCACCAGTTTTTTTTTTTTTTTTTTTTTTTACATGTGAATCTCGCTAAGCATATTGAAACTTTCTTCAAAAATGGTGGAAATCATATTGAGGATTTTATTTTTTGTTTCAATTAAATGGACTGTTATTCAATTTTTTTAATTAAAAATATGCATTTTGTCTATGTGTCCAGACTCATGGGACAACCTAAAACAAAGATTCTGTGAACTATTAACTATGTGCCCTTTTGTATAAAAGTAACTTGACTAACAACTGACTGTTAGAATATTGTTTATTTTAAGATAAACCACTTAATCGAATCAATTTTGTTTTACTGTAAAGAAAGTATTAACATTTGTTTCATGCACCTAGAATGCTTTGCAGCTTCTCCAATATTGTTTTTCATTTCAGGTATGGCAGATGGCTGATCACTTTCAGATACATGTATTCTCATTATCCAAACCACAACAAAATAGCAAGAAGGAGACATGAAGATATTGGAAAATAGGAAGCAAAAACTGAATTTGTGTAGGAGTGATTTGCTCAATACTAGACATTTGGGTGTAAAATCTCTTCCTTGCTACATGAACCTCTTTAATTTGTTTGATTACAAAAATGGCTAGTGTTTATCTTCTTAGTGCATTTTGTGAAATCTACATGTACTTGTTGTGTGAAGATATTCTCCTTCTCTTACCATCCCTTTTCCTTTTTACTTCTTGTATACCAAAGATTATTGTACCTGAACTGTAAAATGTTAGACAAAAAATTATTTTTTAGTTTTCAAATCTAGCCCAAATGCTCATTTGAAATTAATGTCATACTTGCTGTTGATTGGATTTTTCACATTATTTACAACAGAAATGTGATTTTTGTCAAATCAGTATTATTTTGTTATCAAATTACTTCAAACTATTAATAGTTGTATTCTATATTTTATTATAATAATCAAAATTTTATGGCACAAACTGCAAACCCATTTTATTTGACAGTTGAATTTGATTAAAAAGTTAAATGTTCAAATAGAGTGAAAATTCACTGCTCCTCTTCTGTAGGCATATTCTGTGAGAGCTGGCATTTTTTACTTTGCACCTTTTCTGATTTAGAAATCTAATGGAATACAACCTTTTACAATATGCTGTAAATTTGATTGGTGATAAATTTACTTTTTTCCTCTTTTTTGAACATACACTTAACTGCAAGACAAGTCTTTTGAAGAATTAAATACTGGTGGCAGTTTTGTCTTTTCTAGCTTGAACAATATCAAGGAATAGATGTATTCATAAAATAACCTTGTTAGACACATAATTACAGTCTTTCAGTTTTATTTGTTTTATTTGCCTGATAGTTGTCTGCATGCATTTTGAAGCTTCCATGTACAATATTACACCAGAGCAGGAAAAACACTTCACATAACTAAAAATTGGTCTTAATGTTAATTATGCTTACTGTTGCAGCACAGTTAAATGTAAATATTTTTGTTCTTCTCAGTAAATTCAGAAAAAGACATTAGTAAAAGGACCAGAGGGGTGTAAGCTGGCAAAAGACATATATGTCTGACTGTGTGTTGCACGTTTTTGGTTTTATTAAGGCTTCTGTGATCTTAGGAAACCTGACATTGTAATTTTCTCAAACATAAATGTTTTGGGCCACGTTATGCGATTTACACTGCAAATTAACTGGTCATCATTGTACCACCAGCGTTAGCGCTGGCGGTACACATGGTTTCGGTCTCGTCCGGATCGTTCCGCCGGCTCCGCCGGCTCCGCCGGACGGCTACCGTTACCGCTTCTCCTCCTAGACGGTAAGGCCCCCCATACCCATCTCATGGATTTAGGTCACCTATAATCTCAACTCGTTCCACGTAAAATTTGGGCTTTGTCGGTATTGGGGTCTGGGTGTGGCACTCATTGCAATGCACCCTTGTCCAAAAATGGCAAAATTAAATGCTAATTATCTACCCTACGGAAGGAGTTACGGGAAAAATTTCTACAGACGGCTTTCCAAAAGTCATATGTGTAGATTTCAAATATACCCTCGGATTTGACCTTTGACCTTTACTTCAAGGTCAAATGGGCCAAAATTTTCAAAAAAATGAAATTTTTTACGAAAAAAAAATTTTTTGCCCTGTTATTCAGACACCACACAGACTTAACCAATAATATTATTGGAAAGTGTTACCCTTCAGGTCATCTTTCATCTCCGTGAATTTGGGGTCAATCGGTGCATTTTCACAGGAGTAGCGGCCATAAGANGGGTAAAGTATGGACCAACAAGATTATATGAAACAAAGGAAGACATACACCTGTTTAAACTTGTGTTGAAATTAGAAAAAGTTGTATACATGGTGTTTCAGAGGTATTCAACTGATCCAGTTTGTTAGAATGCAGACTATGCCTGCAGTTACATTTTATAATGTAAGTAATTAAAAAATGTTTTATACTCCATTGTTATTGTTTTTAATAGTACAAACATATCTTTTAGATCAGATAACTTTATTTTGTTGAAATTCAGATACTTCCACTTTTGTTTACAAAAATATATAAAAATATTGTAAATTGGAGATGCAATGGAATCCAATTCCACTATATATTTTTAATCATAAAAACACCAGTAACTAAGAGGACTAATTGGCACAATAATTTTGTCCACTAATTAATAGCACCACTTCATGTATGTCATGACATTAAATGGTTTTCATTTTTTTTCATTTTTACTTAAAAGTAACAGAAAGTTGTGCTGCTTTACTATTTACACATTTATCATCAAAAGAAAAAAAAATTGAATTTGAAATCAAGATTGTCAGGGCACATACTGAAGTGGTTTAATAGCACACACTCCCTATCAGTCCAGATGCATTTTGAAAAATGTTATTGCACAACTTTATCCAATATAATTTATAACCCTGTTTAGAAGCACCTTGAGTAAATACATTTTAGATTAATATGATGACAACTGTTATTGCATAATGCAGTCAATAAAAAGGGGAGAACATTAATATTTGAACCAATAACTCCATCGTTCAACGTACAGTGGAAATACAGTATGTCATAGTATACATGTAATTACAGCACCATTTTCATCACATCAACTAATGATCTTACAAAATATCTTTAACATGCGTATTCCATTACCACTTCAGCTCTCAAGCAAGCCAGCTTTTGCATTTCACTCCTTCATATGTACATGCATTTTGATCAATAACTGCACATATGTTGAGATTTGGAAATAAAGAGGTATGACACTTGTGGCATATTACATACATTCCGTTTAAATAATACATTTCATTGGAGGGTATTTTTTTCCCAGCAGAGGGATACTAAAGTGAGGATTCCCTGAAGTGCATCATAACTTCAATATCTAGGAATCCATCTGCCCCCAGAATAATCTTGGCCACCTCTCTGTGATTCTTCCTTAGTACATTGATGCCATTTATGGAGTACAAGAACTGCCTCACCTGGAAAAATTATTTCACTTTTGTACTGTACTGTTCATTTTAAGTAAGGGGAACAGTGTCATTCACACAAAATGTTTTCAGATCTTAAGTCTGAAAAGTGCTCTAAAGAGTTTTGTCTACTGTGGCCCAGTTGTATCAGAAGTACTGGTAGTTTAGTCCAACTGCAAATGAAATATTGTGCCTGTTCTGTCATGTTTAGTCTTTCAGAGGGAATACTTGCTTTATTTAAGTTTACTACTACAAATATACATGTGTCTTGAATTAAAACAGAACAAATGTAACTTAAGACCAATCACCTGTGACCAGGCTTAAGTTCTATTGTGAAAAAGGTTCCAGATGAACCAAATACCTTGATTCCTGCTGCAGCAGCTGGGCTTGCTGGATCAACAGTTTGGACGTATGTTGGACTCTCACCACGTATAACAAAACCATACCCAACAGAATCACTGCAGACCTACAGAAGACAAAAAGCACTTTTAATTGATGATTATGCAGAGGAGAGAGAGAGGGTGGAGTAGTTAAATCTACCATTTTGTTTAAGAGTCTGAATTTGTCATTGTTGTGCCTCTAGATAAAGATTTGCCAAAAGGAACCTCTAAACGGTACCCATGCTTTAGCAATGACAATGACTTTATTCTTATAAACAAAATGTTTTGTTGAGAACAATATGGTAGTTTGAATATACAGTACAAGAATATTATAATATAGGCAGATAAGTGAACAATGCAACCAGGAGACTTGACTCGAGATCACTTATTATGTATCAAAGATTTCCAACAGTTGGAACTCCTTGTCATTATTAGCAGATGATTAAATTAACAAATGAAAAAAAAAAACACTAGACACTAGCTGAATTTTAACCTTCTGAATATGATACCATCTTTCTCAGTGGATTAAAAAGAAATAAAACCAACCTACCCTAATACATCTTTTGACATATGGTGTGTTGGGAGCCTCTAACTCTTCTACAGTGACTCCAGTCAGTAGAACTGAACAAAAAAGTATAAAATGACTGTCGGGAGAGAGAAAGGGAGGGGGGCAAAAATTGTTTGAATGTATTCTTAATCCTTTACTTTCAACTTCCTTTTATTCTTTACTTCATCTTTAATATCAGAACAGATTTCTTAAGTTTTTGAGTGTTCTGTTAATTTGCACATGATATTAACCTGACTTTGGTTGTTCCGTGGCATCAGCATCTAAAGAAACACTATCATTTGAGCTTGATGATGCTTCTGATGTCTTATGATTTCTTTCAGGGCAGTAGAAATACTGAGTGAGGGATGTGTTGCTCCTGCTACTTCCTACAATATTGGTAAAATTTGGTCGAAATTTTTTTACAGATTTGCTCACTTTTGCTTTTTATAACACTTCTACTGCTATTCTTGCTGAAGTCAATTATTGAAGGCACAGTCAATATGTTATCAGCTTAATTGTGTGGCATGCCCCTTCACAAAGCAACAATTAAGAACGACATAATGGACTAAAGTTTTTCTGACTTTACTCAAGTACTTTAAGTTTTAAGGGGGTATGCCAGACAATTAAATTTGATTACAATTTAAGCTGATTACACTGACTGCGTCTTAGCGAGAATCCCTGCTAAGATCATGCTAGTAAAATAACTCTTATTCTGAACACAGCCATGCAGAAAACTGTACAACTTGATGTAGAAATAAAAAGGACAAACAATTTATTATTTAAGTTTTCAGTGTCAACTCCATTTCGACAAAGCCAACTCTAGTTTATTTATAGTTACTCTCACAAACCATAATGGCTTTTAAAGTAATTATCAAAGAAATATCTTACCAATAGACGAAAACGACTCTCTTGAGGCAGACCTTTTGTTCTTCAATAAGTCAGTTAGAACTCCTCTTTGTCCAAAGTCATCTCTGAATTTATATAAAGTGTGCCCATCTCTAAAGTGGTAGTCATCAGTGACTAAAATCAATAAAGCATCAGAATTTTAAAGAAAAGGCAAGGTTCAGTTTCATGATTTACTAAAGCAAGGAGAGAAAATCTAAAGGGACATTCTACTTTTTTCAAAGACATTTTACCCTTCAAAGACATTTTACCCTTCAGCTTCAGTGCTGATACTTGCAAGGTTTTCCAAGCTGCCAAACTGCCATATCTGCACCTTTATCAATTAGAAAGCATACATGGAAATTTTAATTATAAGAAGCAGGCCAGTGCACTGGGCACAAACCTCAGAGTAAAACATTTTAATCAATCCACATGTCCTCAATACACAAATTACATTCCTTTTATTTTGTAAATATACAAACAGTAAGAATCACAAGTCTTCTTCAGTGCCATTTCCTCCTTTTTCCTTACTGTGTCTGAGTATCCCACTCTCCACCATGTCCCTGCAGAACAAAAATGCTTCCTCTCTGGTGGAGGCTTCATTCTGGTGTATCAGCCAGTCTACCAAGGTGGAGCCATAGAAAGCATCTGTGTACACCTGTCCTGTGTCTGTGACCACATGCTCCTGGGTTATCTCTGGCCATGTTACAAGTAATCTGGGTAAAAACATGTAAAGGTGTTAAATAAGTCATTCTCATAATGGTCATAATAAAAATTAACACAGTGCTGGATAATGTTATATATTCGTTTGATTCATTTTGAAGCTTTGCATTTATTTTCTAATGATAATTTTAAATTACAGAAAAATAAACATTAATAAGCTGGTGGAAACAATTAATATTGACTTTTTACATGTCACTTGCAGAGCAACAATATGCATATAAAAAATGTTAAGGGGACAACAATTGTGGATGCAGGTGCTGTATACCTTACAAGCCTTTTTTAAAATGCTTCTTTAAAAATCTTCCACCACATTAAAAATATTTCACTCAGTGCAATAATTCTTTGACTGACCCCAAACAACATTTGTTCATCATATCTTCAGAAACATTCTCATAACATACTAGTAGATATTGTAACACTACATGTACTAGTACATTGTACCAGTATGTCTGGTCTAGGGCAATGACCTGTAGATGCAGTACACCTTATCTGCTACAGGGCATTGGTCAAAGTTAGCCTGGTTGTGGACTGTATGCCTTTATAATTTGGCTTGTGCGCCTCACCTCTTATACAGACTGTATGCTCTAAGGTACAGAGCAGCTTCAGTATTCTGTGGAAATGAGTCATCATCAACTCGGAATCTGTAGAACAACTTTTCATCTTTGAATTGATGATCATCACATACTACAATAGAAGATTAAAGGTGAAATATAAGAAATTTGCTCCTAAAATTATTATGTCTAAGTTTTATGCTTTCAATCTCTTCCCTCAATATACAAAAGTTGTCTCATTCATAATGTCCCCCCCCCCCCCTGCATCCCCCACAATTCTTAAACTACAAAAGCAAAAGACCCTTATCTGTGATACATATAATAGCAAATGTTTGAATTATGATATTCCAGTACATTGTGGGAGTTATCAATGCCTAACATCATGGGTACAATAAAAGTCATCCAGACTGATATAATAATAATAATAGTCTATATTATCTATAGTTTTGATATTCTAATACCATTATTCCAAAATAGAGCCAAAAACTCTATTCACATAATTCAAGGTTGGTTATCAGGGTGGGGGCGTCTCGATAGTCCGAAGGTTCATTGGTCCGAAGGTTCATTGGTCCGAAAAGTGGTAACATTTTCATCGATTTTTTAATCAAGGGTTCATTGATCCGAAGGTTCTATAGTGAATATTCGGACCAATGAACCTTCGGACTATTGAACCTTCGGACTATTGCTACGGCCCCATCAGGGTGACAGAAAGTCTGATCAAAGTATTCAGTATAACTTGTTGACCACAGTGCCTATGATAAACATTTGTCTGTGTCATAATTTGAGCACTTTCACCTATGGCACATAAACATTATAAGCATGTATGAATAGTATGTGTACATTTTTGGGTGTTTCAAAATCCTTCTAAATCAGAACTATCATGGTTATCAAAGAATAGCTGCTACAGTGGCATGTTCCGGGCCATATGTACACATGACCTACTGTATGACTATGACCAGTATTTCTATTCTTATCTACACATACATATCAAAGTCACCTCCAATCAGCATTCAACCAGTGCTGAGAGTAATTTGTCTTGATATCTTAGACCAAGGCCAATATATATATATATCAGGCTTCATTACATATGATATTATCAAGAATAACTTATTTATTTACTTTTGGTGTCTCTTACTTCAATAAAACATATTTATAACACAAATTAAACCAAAAAGGTACAGTGTTTTAATCTTTGAATCACACTGCAAATAAATATATATATTTTTTATTTTTCACTGCTTTTTATTCACAAAGCATTTATCTGTATGCCATTTCCCAATATTATACTTGATGTGATTAAGTATCTACAAAGTTTATCATGGTTAAGATTAAATTAGAAGTGTACTGGGTTACAATGGGGAACAGAAAAAAAAATTTTTTTTTTAAATTTTATTTTGACATTTAATTTTAAAAATTAATAAAGTACTAATCAATCTAATATTTAATTAATCTTTCTTTTTAAATACGGGATCTCATTGTTCATAACTGAATGCATACATCTTTTAGTGTGTAAGGCCACAGCAGAGGAAAAGTTTTTGTCCAAAATTACAAAGTAACGAAACCCCATTTAATGAAAATATCTTCATTTAAACACAGCAATAATTAATATTTTTTTGAATATAAAAATGGCAGCAACAGACTCTTTTAAGGAACAATAGAATTCGCCTATCAAGTATGAGAAATAAATTTATATATGGACTTTATTACAACTAAAACAAACTCTATTTATCTTTATGCAAACCTCTAGCTGAGAAACAAACTCATTACTATGAATAAAACAACCAAATGAACAATATTTATGTATTGTTTAAATTACTTGTTATCATTTTATTTGTCAGTTTACAAACTCATAAGTAAAGAAAAGATCAGAGGTAAAAAATTTAAAATAATTTTTCTCTAATTTTTAATTTTATATTTATATCTTTTATGTATATAGATATGTGAATTTCAATAAATATACAATATAAAAATATTCATTCATATACATGATATGAAGTGACATTAAACACTTCAATGATGTCAAACCATACAGAATAACAAATATACCAATTTGACACAAAAGAAAGTATTATTTATAGTTGAGAAAAATAATCACCCATTATTCCTAATAAATATCAGATGTACATGTACCCACCATGATGCAGTACATAATGATCCTGAAGAATTCTCATAAGTAATACTGCAGTCTCTCTGTCCTGAACCCTGTGTGTGTCTATTAGCCACTGTACCAATTCTTTGCCAACAAAACATTTGCTGTAGTTTCTCAAATGATATCTTCTTGTTTGAATAATGTTGGGGTTTTCTTTATTCAGATCCTCTCT
>NW_019775803.1:12776-26964 GCF_001039355.2 Lingula anatina
CCCCCCGCTCGATATCTAAAAAAAATCACACCAATAATTAATAGTTTAAGCAGTCTGATGTCTGTTGAAGTTTTCCAATGGAATTGAACTGAACGGTAGGGTAATATCATTATCTTTCTTTCCGATGAAAAAGAAAACGAACATTAAAAAAAAATGTTGATCCTTTTACTGAAATATATATATTCGATGCACAGTTTACTCCAATTTACTCTGGATATAATCTATAGAAGACGGGACATCTGCCTGTAGCAAGTTTCCATTAAACGTACATCATTACATTCCAGATCAGTCATATAACGACCTACACGTAGGCTTACTCCGTAGGTTAATTCTAACTTTTTTTAAAGTACACCATTCTTTCCACTAGGACCAGGATTCAGTGGTTAGAGGGTCTATTCTTGTGACCTGAAGTCCCCACACAATATAAATATAATTATGTACAATGTGCTTCCCCACTAATGGATAAAAGCTGTTGCTGAGCTTGGAAAAATATTTTCATAGCAATAATATTGAAGTATTAAGGGTTAAGAAATATGCAATTCAAGCAAATATACCCAGGATTTGTGGTCTATTTGATCTGAACTGCATGCTATCAATATTTAAATGGTCAATATTTGTTTTGGGCAATAGCCAAGGTATGATAAGTTTGTGACTCGCGTATTAACTGTCCTTTTCGGGTCACCTTAATGCTATATAACCAAGGTTAATCCCTGATATGTGTTACACCAGTCTTTTTCTTCATCATCGCACACCGGAGTTCACTTATTAAAAATTAAAATCGCGTTACCAACGTGCCTTGATTGCCCTCCAAGATGGCGGCTGTTGCACCATGGGTTTATAGCTTCAGCTGAGTGTGCTGTTGAAATAACAGTATTTTTTTCTTGAACACAAAGGCCTTGAGGGTTTTTAAAAGAGAGTCGTTTTTTGTCGGAAGAGTTACTTTGTAAAGCCCACGGGACAGTGTAAACGTGCTGATTCCCTTGGCTTTTAAATGTATGATCTTCTCCCTCACTCCCAACCCCCAATAATAATAATAATAATAATAACAATAATAATGATAATGATAATAATAATAATGATGGAAATAAAATGAAACCAAGCAATGTTCTATTCCTGTGCCAAATATGTAACAATTGATCTAGTCTGACTTCGATTTTGCCTACTAGATTAAGCAAAATATTTTTAATAAATTATTCTTTATAACTGGAAAATCTAAGACATTCCTATAATAATAAATGTGAAGGCCTACTTCCAGCGTACGGGATGGAATCATTTTCATCTTTTGTTAAATAATTATTGTGTAAGACTATTCTGATGTCGGGAGAAACTGTCTTTTTAACCTTGAATGCATAAAGCAGCTAGTGTAATTCTGAATTATTAATTGAATTTGTTGGAGAAAGGCTCAATTAGCATTTTTTATAGTGCTGTGTCATCAAATCGCGGTGTGTGTATTTTGCATTGAACAACCAGTACTTGCGGACACCCCCTCCCCCCCCCCCCCACACACACACACACACACTGCAGACGGCGCGATGTACTGAATTGATGCATAAGGTAATAAAAATTTGACACTAGGCATGTTTGCTATCCCGGATATTAAAACGATAATCAAGGTATTATGTGTGAGATAATACATTGTCACCCGAGCGATATATGCCATAACACCTCGAGCGTCAGCGAGAGGTGTTCATGGCATATATCGCGAGAGGGTGACAGTGTATTATTTGACATACATACCGAGAAAAAATACAGTCATTTCATCCTAAAACACCCCTAAAACCGAATAAAGTGACCCTATATCACGCTCTAGAGATGTTATACAGAATAAACTCGTCCACGTGCGCTGGTAGCCTCCCGCCAAATTCTTACGTAATGTCTGACCAATTTGGTCAATTTTTGCTAAATACTTGTCGTGGACATTCAACTGTCTTGAGATGTATTTAATCAACCGTCGACACTGACCATGCACGTCTCAGATGAGCCACACCTAGCTTTGACTGCTGCGGAAACAAGGTCCCAAGGCAAAATCTCTACTTTTTAGTGACATTTCTGATATAAAAGGAGCGTCGGACCGAAATATAGTCAAACTAATTTTTCACAAGTGCAAAGGAGAAAGAAATTTACTTTTTGGTGATATTTCTGACAACGAGGCGGTTACGGAATATAGTCAAAATCAAACGGATGTTTATTTCAAGTTCACGGGAGTAATAATTCTACGTTTTGGTGACATTTTATTACTACGAGGCGGTTTCGGAATATACATGTGCTGGTTTTCAGAGCATTCATGTGCTACATGTAATTACAAGTTCAAAGGGGGAATACATTTGATTTTTACCGGTATCTGATAAAGAGGAAGAATGAATAGCTTAAAAACAAAAGGTAAATAACACAACCCTCGTTAAAAAGTTATAGATTTACAAATAATTTGTATACACGTGTGGCTTAAATGTAAACTAATTCCCGTTTTCAAACCATACCCACATATGATATGACTTAGTGTAATAAAATGATAAATAATAATTGTTAAACGTGAAAAGTTTATGCTAATTTTTTAAGAGCGTGAGAGATTTTAAATTTGTCTACTGGTACATGTAGGTATATAACGCAAGCAACGTCACTGTTCTCTTGATGCCAAGAAGGTAACATGATCACTCTGTCTTTGGCTTCCAGCATTTTAAGGGACCTCGACTGATTTAACCAAGATGTAGTCGTGAAATTCTAGACTACATCGAGGTTAAGTCCGAGTTTTCCGAGAGACGCTACGCAGAAATGTCGAGTGAAGCGAGACATTTTTGGGTAGCGGCTCGAGGTTGCCCTCGATCTTCACTGAAGCTTGCCTAAATGGACAGGCTTCAGTGATCATCATATCGCCACGGTCATATAACATCCCTAGGTATGTATAATTTCCAGCTTCAACTACATTAAAGTAAGAAGGAGCTCATATTTAATGATAGAAAATCTCGCCCGTCCCCAAAAGGTTATTGCTGTGGCCGATACACAGCACGTTCAAATAAATTGCCCTTAATTGAGTCTAAATATATCAGCTAATATAATGCAAATATAAGCTATCGGTATATGCGCCTTCTACAATGATTGTACTGAACAAATAAACAAAATATTTATAGTTCACTTTGCATGTTATCCTCATCCAAACTTATGAAGATGAACTTATAAGACAATTGCCTCACTCTGAGTGTAGAGGATCTAGACATACATTACAAATATAAACTTTTGTTATTTTGATTGTTTTATTTTGTTCAGCATTCACATTTTTCTTCTTTTTGTTTTTGTCTTGTATCCCAACCTCTCAGAGTGGGGTAGTAAATCCTATACCACCCGACGCGTCGTGAAAAGGACCTCAAGAACCTTTGCACCGTGGACATTATCAACTCTTCAGAAATTTTATGATTTCATCAAGTACATCCAAAGATTCAATTGCGATGCATTTCATAAAGATTTCTTTTCAAATGTCTTATTAAATGCATTTTACAAAATGTTTTAATGTCTGCTATATATTTTCTGAGAATTGCCTTTTTAGTATAATTGTATTTGCACCATCCAAATCTTTAGTGCCAATAAAAATACAGACAGATAGATAGATAGATAATTATCCTTGCCAAAAGTCAGCATGACAAAAATGAACGATTCCAACTATATATACCTATGTATTAAAATTGCAAATAAGTATGTGTGCATACTTATCTCAGAATTTAGAATCAACCCTTGCGATGCAGTTTTGAGTCTGAATTTAGCTTGATGAAATTTACTTACTTTGACCTTGAATGTCCCCGGGAATCCATGAAATGACCAACAAAATAAGAAAAACTGTGTTCAATCGCCACATCTTCATCTCGGCCAGAAAAATTTCACTCTAGTAGATTGTAAATATTTTGTTGTATTTCCAGGCAGAATATTATGCAGAATATTATCTCTATGCAGAATATTATTATAATTTTAACGACGTTATAATTGTAGGAGATCAATCAAAAAACAAAACCAGTGATTGAATTATCAAAGTGAGTGAAACGTTTTACAGCTGCACGTTTTGCATTTGTGACAGTAACGTACGTTCCTTTTTTTGGGATAGACGATGAATTATTTATTTATTTATTTATTTATTTATTTATTTATTTATATTATTCATGGTTTCAGGAGAGTGAAACTCCGATACAAACTTCCTCATGTGGGGCCTTAAAATAACCGAACACAGTTTGCAATCTGTGCACTAAATAGTTTTGGTCGCCTGCCTGTGACCTTATTTGCAACTCTATATTGGGTTTGGGTGTCTTACTTTCTGTGAACATTGTGGATCAAAAAGCACAGAGGCATAGTTCTTGCCGTAGTTGTGAACAACCATAATAGAGTAAGGGGTCATATCGTCCTCTCAGATGTCTCCAAAGGTTCAGCTACACTATTTTTTATAGTCTGGAAGCTATCAAAAGTAGCGCCGTGCCGTGCAACGTTTCTCAGCAAAGACCACTGATTCCAATACACTTTGTCTTTTTAACAGCAATTGACCGTATCAAAACAGTAACCGTTATATACGTGCTGGCCACCTGTAATCACCCCAATTCAAACACTGCTACTGTTTCCCTTAAGGCTATATAACTAAACTACTATATACATATACGTACATGCAACTTCTACTTTGTGTTGTTGAACTAGATGTTTAACGATCGATGAGTCCGCAATATACTAGTGCCTAGTCGATAGACAAGCATATAAGCATATAATAAAAACTGTCAAAATGAAAGGAATTATTTATTTCTTGATGAAGAGTGCATTGGTTCGATAAGCAAACATTTACAATTGATGCCAGACAAAAGCTTAACACTGTAGTTTTTGGCACTGATGCTCAAAATTTTCTACAGTGAGAGAAAATATATCCCGACCCCAAAAAGTAATTGCTGTGCATGGCCATTACACAACACGTAAAAAAACTATTGTCTTAGTTGTATCTAAATATACCAGCTTATATATTGCCAGTAACCTATCTACTTATTTTGCAGTGACTGTACGGAACAAATGAACAAGAATATATTTAAAGTTCACTTTGTACGCTATTTATTCTTATCCAAACTTATAAAGAAGGTGAGAAAAAGAAACAAGAAGTGAACAAGCGCCTCACGCTGAGTGTAGAGGACCAAGACATATATTACAAATAGAAACATTAACTATTATTATTGTTTTATTTTCCTCGGCATTTCCCTCTTTTTTGTCTGCGTATTCCATTCTCTCAAAGTGATGTAGTAGGTCCTATACCACTCAAGGCGTTTTGGAAAGAACCACACGAACCTTTATAACCTGGGCATTGACAACTCTTCAGAAATTTTATGATTTTACCAAATCCATCCAATGATTCAACTGCAATGCATTTCTTGAAGATGTATTTTCCAATATCTTAGAAAATGTTTTAATGTCTGATATGTTTTTCCTCATGATTACAATTTTAGTATAATTATACAGGTATATGCACCATCCAATTTTAGTTACAAATTAATGCATATATAGGGGCATAATCCGTGTCAGCAATCACCGTGACAATGTTTCCCAATTTTATACCTATTTAAAGTTGCAAATAAATAGTTGTACTTACTCATTTCAGAATTAACCCTTCCGATAAAGTTGTGAGTGCTGATTTAGCTTTTTGAAATTTACTTACTTTGACCTTGGATGTCCCCGGGAATCCACGAAATGACCAACAAAATAAGGAAAATTGTGTTCAATCGCCACATCTTCACCTCAGCCAGGTAAATCTAACTCTGGTAGATTGCATCTGCGCATGACAATGTTTTTTGTCTCTGCGTTGTGAGGGACAGTAACGACCGATATTAGCAGGCAATCTTTTGTTGTCTTTCCAATGAAAAGCTGAGATTAAGTTAAACACACATATTTTTGAGCATAAATGTGAGTAGGCTGGTATTATTTAGGAAAGATGTGTTTTGTTGTCTTTCACTTGAAACGCTTGTGTTTCTCATGTCATACCAATGATCTTGGTCTTTGTTCCGTCACGTATATTTGTGTTTGCGTTTGTGATTGCACCTTTTCAGTGGCTTGAGATACATGTATGTTTGCAAATGCGTTTATAATGTACCCCCTGACAGGTGTGTGAAGTAGAGATTAAAAAAGTGACTAAAAATGCATAGGCCCTACTGTAAATCTAGAATTAAATCAATAAGTAAATAGAATTAGTGAAATGGCAAAGAAATAGAATACGCTGGGTATGCAAGCACATCATTTTTTGATAACACATATTAAACTAAGGAACATATAAAGGTGTTCGTATACACTGCGACATGCATGTTAATAGCACATGGGCCCTATATTTAATAGCACCACAAAGCAAAAGGTCTTAATGGGATTGAAGATAGAGCGCATTCAGTACAGAAACTAACATATCTGCGGATCAAATACGGGCGCGCCACTTAAATGCTTGCTGCGTAATCCCCGCGTGGAATCTATACAATGTCTAGTCGGGAATTAAGCTGCAGACTTTTTAGTGGGTTACCATATTTAGTGGGTTACCATATTTAGTGGGTTGCCATATTTGATCCTCGGATCTTTAAGTCCGCTGTTTTGAATTCGCTCATGGTGTAATTTAAACCATAGAAGTAGAGAAAATGGAATGCCAACTTCAAATCTCGCAGGCCAAGCTTGTGACCCCGAGAGTTGGGCGAGAGTTGGGGAGTTTCACTTCCGGTTTCCATGCCGCTGCATTCAACTCACGCTTTACATGTTTCAATAACTACTATTCATAGCGACTAAAGCTAGTTTTTACGATTATGCGATTCGATATGGCGTATACGGGAGTCTGGACATTCTAACTGCAGTTTTTATGGTGTGAAAACGGAATCATAAAAAACCAAAGCGCTTTATTTGGTGCGTGTGACAGAGTGTATTACCGAAGATACAGTGCCGCCGGAATGTCCCCTTACCAAATGGCCGTATGGTTTCCCAACCCTGCCCCATATGGTCGAACAGTAGAGGCCGTATGATAATTACAGGGTAGGGGAATCCCCAAGCAATCCTTATCGGACACCCAAATTAGTAGGTTCAACGAACACGGTCTGCCCCTTCTTAATTGCCTCATTTAAGGTTTCTATTATACATGTAGCTGATGCAAAGAGATTGCTATCGACACGAGCAAACAATACCGGGTTATGTATCAACTGCAACAGAAGACTCGAGTAATTACTCAAGGCAAGTTGAATTAAAGGCAAGTCGAATATTAGAACAAAACTCTGAAGAACAAATCAGGCTTAGTTTTAAGACACGTATAACAATTTTATTTGATGATAATAAGTCACGATCAACAAAAGCGCAGTTAAAATGGAAAATTATAAATAGCTAATACATCAAATAAATATCAATGTCTCATTACCTTTATTGCATGTGTTGCTAGTTTAGTAGCCTGATGCACGACCTTCTCTTCGTCGTATTTCTTTAACACATATAAATGGGTTGTCGCGACACTTTATGGCCTTCATTTTCCATTTGTGCGGTTATGTTTTTAATTCCCCCCCCCCCCCCCTTGTTCTCGGAGGGCGATGATACGCAGACGCACGTAATCGCTAAGCGGCATCTTGGAATTGTGATGATTTGGAAAATCTGAGTGTCGATTTATACTGTTCACTTGGCAGGTGACACAATGGCACAGAAATCAGTGACATAAACATGTCATATTATACAAAATACTTATTGGCCATTTAGGAAGTCCAGATACACAAACAATCCTGTTGACACGTGTCAGTTGATTTAGCATTATGTGCAATTGATTAGTTTGGATTGAAGAGCGTCATCGCAATGTTAACATTAATTTTAGACGACGCGTGTCACACAGTTGTGATTATGTAATAGTCAGGGCTTAATCACTGTGTTTACCCAGCATGAATAAAGCTAACCTGAACTGATTGTTAATTAATGTGAGATGACACGTGCCAACCAGTGAAGTTAGCCCGAGAGATTGTAATCCAGTTTTTTAAATTAATTTCTTTTGATGCGTTTAAGTATGAAGAAGGCTTTTGGTTAAGTTTGGGCTTTAGATCGTAAATATGAACTATTCCTATCGTTTTGAATTACATATCAAAGTGAAACAATGATAGAGAAACAGTTCCTTCTTTTTGTCCTACAGAATCAAGGAATCAGTCTTTCGGCCGGCCACCCGTCGCCTTGTCAAATAAAGAAATATTCGAAATTCGACAACGGGCCAGTTCCCCAGGCAACTTTTGCGTTCAGTTGATGGGAAGTTTGTTTACGATTGATGAACGAATACGAAAGGACAGAAATGTTACGGGTGTAGATGGGAGAGATCCTATATGCAAATATAGACAGAACTATATTAAAGATATGGCTAACAAAATGTTTATCACTGAAACAACTGACAAGTCTTTTTGAAAAACATGCATTTCGTCTATGAACAAAGCTAATAGAAATATAAGGACATACTATAAAAATAAATTTCAATCTTGTTAATAATATGTATATAGCAAAGACAGTTTGAAGCCTAATAAATATTACATGTACAAGTACGAGAAGTGTTTTATTTGATCTTTAATAAATTCATAAATTCATTTATTAAACTCTATGTAAATTCAATCAATTCATAGCTACAATGTACACGAAAATTGCTGTCATCATTGGTAAAGCGACTTTTAAAAATCACTGTTGGCAAGTTCTTATACTTAAAATCTCCGTATCAAAGTAGAGTGATCAAAGTAGAGTGAAGCCACCGCGCATTAAAGGTCAATTAACGCTTGGACGAACACTTAATTGCGACCACGCTCACCTTCGATCTTTATCTCAGCGAGCTAGGGTTAAGCTCTTTTGTTAGCAGAAAGTTTGTCACGATAATTGCACGACGGGCAGGGTATGGAACTATTGTTAACAGAAACCAAACAGCGTATGGATGACAATGTTATTTCCATAGTTACCGAGCCAGGCCGTCCGTACAACCCGCAGCGACCCGGAGGGTAAGTAAGGGGACATTCCGGCGGCACTGTAACACGGAATATAATTTAGCAATGTAAGTAATAACTTTTGTATTTTAATACAATATAGTGTTCTTTAAGCGTAAATTTTAGGAGTGAGAGGCTCATTCATGATATGATCTGTCCTTGAATACGATGGTCGTCTGACGCCGATTGTTTTTTCGTTTATCCCTCAAGTGTCTACGTACGGTCTTCGAGAAATCTGTGAACTAAATGTCGTTATCCAAGCTGTTAAATAAAAGCACAAAATATTCATATATATAAATATTACATATTTAGTCACCCCCTTTTCATTTTATGCATTTGTACAAGCAAAATACGAACATATTTAATAGAAAAAAAATGGAAAGATCCAAGTCATAATTGGAGTTGGGCCATATCAACAGTGGATCATTGCAACACTAAACTAGATCAGTTATAGCTGGTTATACTCCCGGAGATATAGCTTCAACATATAATTAAGATTAACCTGACTATGTACGTCTAATAATGGCAATTCATTATAAATGTCAATTTTTATTCCGTTCATTTCAAGGGTGTCAGGAAGGAGTTTCTGTTGTGTTGTTTTATGCAGTGCCTCTTCACAGAAGTGCAAGGGTCTTTCTTTTCACAGCTTGCTTAAGGTAAAATTGAAGCAACACAAAATAATAATCAAGCAAACCATTTTATTATTACCTCTCTTCCACCTTTCCCCAAGTGAATAACTATCTACTTTCACAATAATTACTAATAAAACATTTCATGATAGCTCATAATGTTCAATATTTTACACCTTCGTATGACTATATGCTACCTTTTTGATTCCACAAAGAAACTCCCATTTCCAAGGAAAGTACTAGAATTAAGGTGGTAAATGTATCTTTTCATATCCACAGGGGTGTCTGAGGTTTCAGACGAATGGAGAAGTCAGCTGATCCACAGCCTCAACAGATGTGACGGCTACTTCAATCCATGGGAAGCCAAGATTGTTCCAGACTTTTTTAAGCAGATCGTTTCATTAAACGTATGTGTACATTCAGGCTGTATAATTGGGATTTGAATATTATTTCCTGAAAGTTTATTGAACCTGATTCAATTGATTTAACATCCCTTTCACCTCCTTATTACAACTTAAATTCAACATTGCTGTTTGCTTACCAAATGAGGACTTATGTCTCTGTTTCATAGCTTTATTTTTTACATCAGACATTTAGCAGTGCACACATGTATGGTGAAACTGATTGCAGTTACATACACACTGAGACTATCCTTACTTTAAAATAGATACTTAAGATTAAAGAAATGTGCACAAAAACGGCTGAATTTGTACATTTAGCATGATATGTAGAACTAAAATGGCAATCTGGAATAGGGTCAAAACACAGTAACGGTGCCATGGGTGTCAAATTTTTTTTTTTTTTTTTTTTTTGTTTCTTTGAAATTCAAAACTTTTACATTTTTGTAGAAAACAAATCAAATTTTCAGACAATGTAAGTTTCACTGATATACTCCCAGTACTTTTTCTGTGAGCCACTGGAAAACATAAAGGAAAAAAAAATTGTCTCTGACGGGACACATAGTCATATTGGCCTGAGTCAGATATTAGGTTGTTTTTTCAAGTTTTTATCACCCAAATATGTTTAACTAATCAGAAGTAATAGTTTGACATAGAAAACTGCCACTTTTCACTTATTTTGAGTAAAAAATTATTTAGCACTAGGAGTGGTGTGTCCCGTCAGAGACATTTGACTTCAAAAAGTTTTCATATTTTCCACATCTGGTAGGTTGTATAAATGAAACTTAAAATCCTCTTTTAAATAATGATAAGTAATGATTATAGCTAAAAATTACAAAATTAAAACAATTAACAGTGAATTTATTGCCACATTTTATCATTGTCTCTGACGGGACATTTTCTGTCTCTGACGGGGCATTTTCTGACAGATGTGAAACACAAGGTTTTACATCTTCAATTGAATCATTTTCAAGTGTTCTGGTGTGTTACATTTCTTGTTTTTCTTTTGCAACTGATCATTACTGGGTAATTCATTAACCATTACTGATTATTAGCTAGGTTGACTGTCAGTGATTAGGTGTTGACATGTGCCGTCAGAGATCATGTCAGAGCACTAGAACTGTGAGCAGGTCATTCTGTTCACTGCATGTGCATGATTTAGAACAGAGTCTGAAGGAGACNGAAGACCTCCAACACCAGCAATCATTCAGCAAAGTCCATTACTGGTCAGATGGAGCCGGAACCCCCAGTCAATTCAAAAGTTGGTTTTTACTGTCTAAACATGGTACTATCATGAAAGAGATTTTGGTATGGAAGCGCAGTGGTACTTTTTTATACCACTGCCCATGGCAAAAGACCAGTGGATGGGATCGTAGGGGAAATGAAACATCAGGTTTGGAGAGCAGTGCTCCAGAGAAAAATGGTTGTAGATACACCTAATCAATTCTATTTGGCTAGCAAAGAATTATGCCCCAATGTCAACGTAATGTACCTGTCTGCAGCAGATATTGTAGCAGCTACCGCGCCCATCAGCAGTTGCCTGGAAAACTGTCCATCTGTTCCAGGAATTCAACACTTCCAACAGCTTCAGCCCCAGACCCAGACCCAGCCCCGTGGACATGTTCTTGTGTCAACCAATTCTCAGTACCAGCAACCCTCTTAATATGCTAAACTTATTCATATGACTGCGGACTTTGATTTGCCTGCACATCTGCACTATGACAATGTTGGTCAAGGCACAGCTCAGTCTCACCAGGGAGATTTTGTCATTGCCGAGTTTGTTGCCAGGAAAGGAGTAAAACAATTCTTAGGTCAGGTCACTAGTGACACTGAAGACGGCAAAGTGGAAGTCAGTTTCTTACGTACTGAAGGTTCTGGCAAAAGAATCTTTGTGTACCCTGCCACAGAAGACAAAGCATGGATTCCCATAAAAGATGCCAAGGAAGTCCTTCCAATGCCTAGCATAGACCCTCGTGGACTTTACTTGTTTCCATCACCTGTTAATGTGACTGGTTGAAAAAAATCTCTAAAGTGCAGAAAAGATATGTGATCTAAGACTAATTGAAAAACAGGAATTATTATGTGAACTATCATGGACAGTGTTGATTGATATTGAGAAATAGCAGTAATGGACAATGGATTACTTGTACGTGAAAATTATACTGTCCCTTATTACACTGTGTCATGATAATTAATTAATATAATAAACATATTGTATCTGGTTATTTTTCTAATGAACAGAAATGCTATTTTGCAATAACCATCAAGTATGATTCATTAGATACAAAAATGTGGCTTTTTAAACCTCTTTTCTAAGATTTTTCAACAGTGCCCAAAAGTGTCCCGTCAGAGACGTCCCGTCAGAGACAGTGACTTTTTACACTTAACAGCCCATGCTGCCAAGGAAAGTAAACAAAACTTGCCTGTTTGTGCATTAATTGCTTCCCAAGACTTGTACCTTGCAATATGAATTCCAAAAGTCTTGATTAAATGAAATTTCAAAGAGAATTTTGCATTGGAGTTTTAGTAAAAAAAATACAGGGGTCAAAAATGTCCCGTCAGAGACAGACCTTTAAGTGATTGTCATTCCCACATTTATTTCAATACAAATTAGCTGCTTGTTTTACATAATCCTTTATGGTCCAGCTAAATAAAAATGTATTTAAAAGTAACCATGTGGATCATTTACCAACTGTAATTTTTAAAATTGTCTCTAAAATGTCCCGTCAGAGACATTTCAAATACCGTGTTTTGACCCAATAACAGAATTAGAGCAACATGCATTGGAAAAAAATGTATCTGTATTGGAAAGGTGTCCCTAATATTGTTCCATTTCCACTAACATAGACTTTGCATTTATAGTGATAGGTGCAAGTCTGCCTTGTGACTTAGCAACCTGTTGTGTCTGCTTCTGGCTGTGTACTGTTATCTCTGGGTTGACTCTGTTCTTTAAGCTTGTCACTTCCTCTACATATATGTTTCAGTTTGCTGACTACAAAAACCACCATGCACTATAAGGGCTGATGAAATGTGCATCCAGGACTTTACTGAAGATAGCAAGTGTCAACCAGACTGAGTTGGTGATTTTCTGTAACTGCTATAATGGCTGTCATTCTGGTTGTAGCAGTGAAGAAAGCTGACTGGGATGCCTCTCTGTTCAGCCTGGAGACCTTGGACTTCTTTACCAAACAGGGAGATATGCATTGTCTCAAAAGTTTGCGAATATCTGAAACTAAATTAGAACTGTGTGTTAGTCATGCACATTTTTAAAGTACTAATGGCAGAGTACAACTAATTCTGTCTGACTCCAGCTTTTGATGTATCCAAGAATATTGCTGTTTGAGAAATCCGTTTCAATACTAGGTCTTTATTTTTAACTATGACTATGTGAAACATTGGTTTTTAAATGCATATTATAGAATAACCCATAGTATATATGAATAATAGCTGTGAATAAATTGAGTATGTAGGCAAGGAAAAGTTACCATTATTATAAACAAGTTGAAATACTATTGTGATAAAGTTCAACCCCATCTAGCATTTACACCTTTTAATAAAATAATTGCACCAATAGTATTCTATGGGTCAGATGCATGGGGCTTCAAACTGTGTGAACAGGTGCTGATATTATTTTGAAGGAAATTTAAGGTGTAAAATCAAGCACTTCCAAATTAGCCAACTCAGGTGATCGCATCAAATAACCCATGGTTTGCAGCTAAGAGTAAAAAAATCATAATAAATAATAATAATAAGTACCAGTCTCTGTAAGAATCAGAAAAATAACATAGGGGCATTGGAACATGACCCTCCCAGATTTTGTTTTCTTTTAATTTATTGTGAAGAACTATGCTAAAAACTAATAAATTGAGCCCGAAAAGTTGCATATTTAAAATAATTTATTTTTTAGAGCGTTTTATATTTAAGCCTGAAATTTTTCTCCCATATGCTTTTCTATATAAAATGTTCAGGTAACCCCATATTCACAGACAAATAACTCGTATGGCCGACGTAGTTATGTAAGATGGCTATACAAGATGTTTACAGCATATATTCAGGTACCAAAAATTTTAATAAAATTTTTTTCAAAACACAAAATGGTTAAATTACATTAAAAACAATCAACGCTAAAACTACGCGAAAAAGACCATCTGCGCATGCGCAGTAGCGGTGACTGCTAAACTACGAACTCATTCAGATGTAAATAAAT
>NW_019775803.1:63532-76389 GCF_001039355.2 Lingula anatina
GCAATATAAACTTGTAATGCTCGTTTTAGCCTTCAGTTGGATTGTGGCTTAATTTTTGATATAGTAACAGATATTAGAATGGCCGCCCTTTAAAATTTCTCCCGGATCTATGTTTGTATGAATTACAAGCAGCTTCAATATCCTTCAGACATGGGAACCTTGGCCTGATTAAAAAACACGGCAGTGTACACGAGTTCCTACTGTGGCTACACCAGCAGTATGGACCCATAGCAAAGTTCTGGTATGGAGAAAAAATGGCAGTCAGCATCGCCTCTCCTCAACTGTTCAAAGAAAACTGTCGTTTATTTGATAGATCAGGTGAGAGAATCCATGGGTGTATTTGTATTCCTTATACTTAGACATACATCTGCACATCTAAAATGAATTATTATTATTATTATTATTAATATTATTATTCTTATACTACATCTAACTTTATGTCGCATTGTAATATAATCGACGATGTGCAATTGATGGACGGTCTTTATATAAAACACAGTGTTTATCTATAATCTAATAAACCTATCTAAATATTTCTTCTAGACCTTTTGTTCAATATGTACAAGCCCCTATTTACTGAGAAAGCTATCCAGTATGCTAACAAAGAAGATGGAAAGTGGAGGAGGAACACTTATGACCCGTGCTTTAGCCATGAACAAACACTGGAGTATGTGACCATATTTCAAAAGGTGAAATTCAATTTGATGTCCCAAGCAATGTTTAGATTAGTCATTAGTGCATTTTCAAACAATTGGATATATATTTTATCTGTAATCTTCATTTAATCATCTCCCTGCTTAAAAATATCCGCAAGAAATTCTTTCTAGTCCTTCAAATTGTAGTTTGCCAATAAAATGTTTACAAGTCCATGAACAGACTTGACAAATTGTAATTGTACGTAATTTCAAACAGTTTTATATCATCACAGCTTGCTGAGGAATTGGTGGAGAAATGGTCACATAAACCACGTGATGAGCATATTCCTTGCCGCAAGGAGGCGTTTTTGTTCGCGTTGAAGGCCATAACACAGACATCACTTGGAGATTTCGTTTTGGATGAGGAGCAGATAATAAAATTTTGCCAGTCATATGATATCGTAAGTTTAGTATTGCCAACATTACATGATTAGTTTGATGGACTATAGGAGCTTAAAGGGATCATCATTTAATCACAAATACGGACTTGAGGAGACGGCATCCGAATAGCAAACGTGGGAAAATACATATAGCTTAAAATAAGGGCATGTATTTGATTGTTATATGAATGATAATGATATATTGTTTTGTATTATTTGCTCCAGGATTTCGTAACTATTTCAGAACAATAAAGTTACATGTTACACCATGTACATGCACATTTATATGGACAATATGCTCAATGCCCAAAGTAAATGTAAGCATAATTTCCATTATACTGCACAGTGCTTTTATACATGTATTTATACAGTATTTGTGCAGTGGTATATTTCTATTACCGCCTTATTTGATTCTGCCAATTATCAGTGCTGGTACGATATGGAAGACAGACTCGGAGGGGATATACCAAAGCACGGGAGTGAACGTGAAAAAAGATTTAACGACGGTAAGAATAAACTAGATTCATGTATCGTCCATTTTTGTATTTAGTTGTAATATAATTGTTCAAGTCTCATTTTTTTGAAAAGCAGTGATTTTATAATTTACAGATACAGTACGACGTCTACGGATTTACGACTATAGGCATCGTCTGATTTTGAAGAATTGGATTTTTATCTCGATACCACGTTTTCTGTTTCATAGGCTAACAGATACTATATACACCTCTTTACAGCCAAAAAATATATAAATGATATATTCACCACTGCGATTGACATTAGAAGAAAAAAGCCCACCACCGTGAAACGAGAAATGTTGATTGACGTCCTGATTGAGAACAACATCCCAGATGACATGCTACAGGGAGACCTGAGGAATTTCATCATTGGTGGATTTCAAACATCAGGAAATTGTTCGTATATGATTGTATTGACACTACTCAGTGTCAATTAACCATTACAATCACTGCACACTTATGCGCTCTTTCTGATGAATATAAAATTGATCTAAAGAGGCTTGGGTTTAAATGTTCCTTTCACGAAACAGAATATTGCATCTGCGACTAAGTCCACGCATACTTAGAGAGAATACATTATTCAACCAGTTCATAAGTGCGTAATGATAATTTAATGTTTTGACTTCAACAAACTGTTTATATCTTTACAGTGCTGGTGTGGACCCTTCATTTTATCTCGCTTAACCCCGAAGTTCAAGAGAAAATGTTCCAAGAAGTGAAAACCGTATTGGGTGACAGACGCGAGGTTTTACCGAGTAACATTGCCCAATTAGTGTAAGTATTTGTAAGGGATCGTCAGCCCTAATGTTGATTTAACATTATAATGCTATTTGCTACGTTTATCATTTGATCACAGTGATTCTTTTGCTTCATATTTATGAACCGTTACATGTGCATTCTATTTATCCAACCATGCATTTATCTATATTATATTTTTATTTTAATTATTTTTTTGCACATTTTTATTTTTACTTTGAAGTTTCTTCTTTTCAGTTTAAACTAAGCTTTTTGGTTTGGGCAACGTGATATATTAAATTTTTATATTCACGTTTTTTTCTAATTTCAAAAGATCTTTTTAGCTAATTGTTTATGCTAACTCTGTCAGAAACATTTGTCAGTGCTATTTATTTATTTATTTATTTATTTTTATTTATTAATTTTTTTTTTTTTTTTGAAAAAAATCATATTTCTATTTTATATTTCATTTAACACCTCATCTGTTGATGTCAAGTTATGGACGAGACCCTGCGTGTGGCGGTAGTTGCACCTTATGCAAGCCGCTATGACGATGAGAAGGACGTCATAGTTGGAGGTTACGTCCTACCGGCTGGGGTAATTAGGAGTAAATGATGTCATTGTTTGTGAAAATATTTCATTTTGTGCCAGTTTTCTTATTATATTTAAATCTGTATATTTCAGTTTTTATCATATGCTGGGAAGTTAGAATTAACTGTTTCATAGTAGAAAGACACAATGACACTGATGGGGAAAATTAATTTTGGAGCAGCTTGTTTGTCCCTCTGTTTTTCAATTGATTCATTATTTACTTATTCATTTTAATGCGTTCTGATTTTGGTCATAGCAAGGATATCGTTATGAATGCTGATTATATTCGCTGCGGTTTGTGTGTGTACAATAATTCAAGAATATAATAGTGATACTTTCTTGCAAAGCATTATTTTTCCAGACTACCATTATACATGCTTTGGGTGTGACATTTAATGATCCAAAATGTTGGCCAAGTCCCAAGAAGTAAGTTTTACAATTATGATTTGTCCATAACTGTATAATGCATTTTTCCTTCATTTTGAAATTAGAGATACGATTCATTATAGTGACTACATGAAATTAAGAAAAAAACAGATATTTGGATTAACTTCAATGGAATTAAGAGAGAAAATATTTGGATTAACTCCTTATGGATATAAAGATTTGACAAAATTAAATTCAAATTTCGACTTATTGATTTTAAAAAAAGTTAAATTTAATCAAATTTAAGCAATAACAGTATTGTGAGAGCTGTGACGTGTCGGCAATGTTTGTGCCTTAAGAATGGGATCAGCCATTTCAATTTTAGAATTTTAAAATAATTTTAAAATAATTTTAAAATAATCCACCTGACCTTATGGGCTTGTGCGGAAAAGTTCTATTTTAATCATATCGTTATGGGAATCATCTATTGAATTAAGAATATAAATTGAATTAAACGTATTCTCCCAGGTTTGATCCAGATCGTTTCAGCCCGAAGAAAGTGTCAGAGCGCCACCCCTACTCCTTTCAACCCTTTGGTTTTGCCGGCAAGAGGAAGTGTCCTGGGTACCGTTTCGCTTACGCAGAAGTAGCTACGGCACTGGCGAACATTTTGCTGAGGTTTGAGGTGTGTATGCAAGGCACCTAAATTGACCCCCAAAACAGATACAAGCAAAGAAGAGAAAACGCTTTTCAGACAAACTTTGGAAAGGAAATGGCACATCTTTTTATCAGTAGAAAGAGAAGCAAATATAATAATGACGTCACATAGCAACAATACACACATTATAAAGGAATGCAAATATGGTTGTTAGAATTGCATAACCAACGCTTTCATCACTGTTGTTTATTTTGTAGATTCATAATGTCAACGGTCAGAGGGTCAAGGTCAAGTATGGACTAGTTGGTACCCCTGAAGACGAAGTCTGGATAACAGTTACTGAAAGGTCCTCCAGCAATTAAGAAAAATATTTCATGTGAAAGAGATCCACAAACTGACGAAATTTATCAAACTGAAACGATCCCTTGCTGTCTCCCCGCCTCTCACACGCCTCCCCATGTGTCGTCCCAATGGAGCCGAGATTTAATGACCGTACCCCCGCAGGGACGACGCATTGGGAGGCGTGTGATAGGCGGAGAGACTGTTAAAAGATTAGGCGGTTTTTCTTTCATGTGCGTCCGTCATATTTAGTTCCAGGATTTGTAAAGCCATGGTTCAACTCGTTGTGAATGCGATCTTATTTCATTTCATTGACAATTGACGCATGGAAACTCTATGTGTAGAAGGTGTTTTGTTGCTGAATAAGCTAACATAATGTATGTGCTCTAAAAGTGTTAATTTTATGGAACTAATATAAGAGAAGTATTGAACATATGCCAAACGTGTAGAAAAGCTATCTTGCCATATTAATAGGCTTTTCGGCCTTTGAAGTGTATCAACCCCCTACTGTCAAGTTGAAACTCATTTGTATATTTCATTTGATTTCATTTTAATATATATGCTTTACTTTATTCACTCGCAGTGAATTTTCACGTATTTTGATGAAAGGGTCTATAAATTCTAGGAATTTCAGTCAAGACTAATAGACCCATGTTTTTACCTAGTTCATATTTCCCCTATACAGCCAACAGCGATAAAGAGTGATTTCTAAACAAAGAAGTACACATGTTTGTCATGTATTGTACCATGTAAACAACACTTGAATCTACAGGTATATGGCGGAAGCTTACATATGGCGGTCTATAATTCGTAACATGCTTTATCGTATTCTCTTTATATGCATCCAGCTTGATTTAATACCGTAAGTTGGTAAAATCCGGATTTTTCCCTGTGACATTCGAAGTTTTCAAGGTATGCTGCAGACAGCACATGCTGGAGATATTTTTTCTGTGAGTATAAAACTACAAGTAGGTAAGAGAAAGAAAACGTGTCCATAAGCTGTGGCATAAAATCTGCATTGATAACGACTTCATTCTGCTGTTTCGACGCCTTTTTTGTTAAAAAGTTCAGAAAAAGTGCATTATAAGATTATCCCTTGGTAATTATTTCAAATTGCCATTTACTTAACTCCATATATGATAGCAACTTTTTCAAGTGTTTTATTAACGTCTTCCAGGTGAAACAAATCAACACGGATGCAAAGGAGTGATGTATGTTTTATCGCTGTGTATTGTTGTGGCAGTGCCCTTTCTGGCATTACTTGCGTTTTTGTCAATCATAAAAAACAAGGTAAGATAACAAGACACCTGACTGATGATCAATATTCATTTCTTTACACCATATTTAATGCCATGTGCCTCAGTAGTAATGAAATCATTCGCAAACTATTTAAAACTATTATAAATGAACAGTAGCCCAGTACTTTGTTTGGAAACCATGTAAGAAATGTAAGATAAAGAAGAGATGATGTACGAACATTTGAAAGCACTTTATAGTAGCTTTGTCTAAGCGCAATTTGAGATACACAATCCATTATGATATTTTTGGATTTGCACTTCATGGAAACAGCAATTACTTGATTGCCGACTGTAGCCTTAAAGCCGGTCTTGCTTTATTTCAATTCTCGATTTTCCTTCCTTCATGCACAAGAAACAAACGATTGAAGGAAGTGCCGTGTAGGGACTTTTTATTTATTTGAAAATCGCGTGTTTCCATGTGAGATCCTTCAGACATTGAAAGAACTGCCCTTCATGAAAAAGATTGTATACAGACAAAAAGTAAAGTACAGTGGGCGCCCACGTAGTACTTTTACATGGTAAATTTACCAAGTACCTCCATTGCTCATAATATCGCCTGTGACGAAGAAATTGGGAAAGGCATGCAAAAAGTAATTATTGGAATAAAACATTTGTAGACGGAGTCGCATGGACTATTTTAGGTACGGTATAAATTATAGATACATATCCTTTCTATGTTGCAGATTTCAGGCAGCGACATGATAGGCAGCAAAGACATTCCAGGTCTGAAATCTCAGAATACCAAGTAAGTACCCGGATACTGAAGTCACGTGCAGTTATTTACAACTCGTTGTGTCAAAACAGTATCACAATGCAACTTTAAGCAAAAAAAAAATAAATGTTAGACCACCAAGAAGCAGATATTAATATTCTACGTAAATTAATTTCCCTTTGCAGCAAAAATCGACATAATTTGCTCAGTCAGTAATTTCTTCTTGTCATCAGCTCCTGGCTCAAATTGTAAGAGTTACATGCGTGACTTAAAGGCAAATGAAAATGTGGAGCCGTGATTAAAAAAACAAGTCGTGCTGACGACATAAATGTAAGGTCTAATCTGTTTATCCCTGAGAAAGAAGGGACTCTTGTGTTTTGTACTAAGAATCATCAATCATCAATCCCTTATGGTCAGGTCTTTACGCCCTATCTAGTATTCTTTATGCTGAGCGCTTATCTTTCAGAAATGGAAATCTAGATCTGGTTAAAAAACATGGCAGTCTTTATGAGTTCCTTGTATGGCTACACCAGCAGTATGGACCCATAGCAAAGTTCTGGTATGGAGAACAAATGGCAGTCAGCATTGCCTCTCCTCAACTGTTTAAAGAGACCTCGCGTATGTTCGATAGACCAGGTGATAGATGTTTTGGTTGGTTTTGCTCATTTAGTGTCAAAATCAATTTTAGCGATTGTAGTTAATTTAAACAAGATCATGATATATATGCATGATTTGCTATACGTTTTACACATTATCGAGAAAGATTTAAAACTTTGTATTTTTTAAAGAAAAATATATGTCAGCACTGAGCTAAATAATAATAATAATAAGTCACAAAACCAGTAATATTCATGATCAGTTATTCTACATCTAACTACATTGGACTTTGTGGTGTTTATTTTCTAACATAAAGCTGATCCAAACATTTCAGAGGTTTTGATGAATATCTTCAAACCTTTGTTCACTGAACATGCTATCCCGTTTGCCAACAAAGAAGACGGAAAATGGAGGAGGAACACTTACGATCCTAGCTACAGTCACGAAAGTGTGATGAGATGTATAGAAAAATTCCAAACGGTTATTCAATTTAATTTATTACATATAATCTGATCCTGTCAAAAAGTCAGAAACGTTAAAATGCGGTACGCCCACATATTTGAATTCTGAGGATGTTTATTTTCTATGAATACAGTATGTCAGTTTATGCTTTTGTAAATTCAATGCGATATCACAGGCGATCCTTAAAACAGATGTAATTCCATTTTAAGGTAATTAGAAGCGTTTCAAATACGTTATAGGCCTACTATTCGTCATATAAAGCGAATATGTGAATAATTCTCTTTTTTCACTAAATCTTGCCGCACCTGATGGAATAGTTAACTAGGGAATGGCAAGAATCTTGATAAATTATGATTTCCTTTTTTGTCTCACAATTTCAATAATCACAGCTTGCCGAGGAATTGGTGGAGAAATGGTCTCAAACACCACGTGGTGAACATATCCCTTGCCGCCAGGAGGCGTTTTTGTTCACGTTGAAGGCCATAACACAGGCTTCACTTGGAGACTACTTTTTGGATGAGGAGCAGATCACACAATTTTTGAAGGCATATGATGTAGTAAGTTTAAATCGACGCCTTCAGCGTATTCAGAATAAGTTGATCCGCGGATCAAATATGGTCGACCCACTAAAAAACTTTTTCCCTAAAGTACACTGAATAGTTTCCCCGCAGGGATTTTGCGTTAAGCTTTCAAGTGGGTCTGCCATATTTGATCCGCGGATCTGTTAGTCCGCTGAGTCAAATTTGGTGGTGAATGCGGACTTTGAGCCAGCATTGGGAGTCGTGTCTATGGGATGGCGAATACGGGTATTCTAACATGAGACTGTATGCATAATTGTCTGCGCAAAATTAATTCACATTAATTAGACCAGCATATGAACGGTGTTCTGTTTTCCTTGCAAATTAAGGACATTACATTCTTACAGTGTTGGTATGATATGGAAGAGAGACTTACAGGGGATATACCGCAACCTGGAAGTGAGCGTGAAAAGAAATTTAACAACGGTGGGAAAATATTTTATATTATTCAGACCTTTTTTTCACGTGTACATGTAGTTGTTCGAAGCAATTATGAAAGTGTCATCTCTTAACGAAATTACTTAATTTAATTACATAATTTCTTCTCAGTTATATAGGTGTACTGAGGTTTTAAGATTTTCGGCTAATACTACCTGTGCTGCTTATGCTAAAGGATTGGATATCCCCACTAGCACTTCGTTTGTTAAGAAAATGTTTAATTTTACTGTACATAATCTGTTTTCCGCCCGTTCGACTTCCAGATATATTTTTCTCTTTACAGCGAATAAATACATGAAAGAAAGATTAGCAGCTGCGATCGACTTAAGACGAAAGGCCCCGACCACCGAGAAACGCGAGATGTTAATTGACGTCCTGATTGAGAACAATATCCCAGATGACATGTTGCAGGGAGAGCTGATTAGCTTCATCATTGGTGGATTCCATTCATCAGGAAATTGTGAGTATATGACTGTATTAACTAGTTCTGATGAACCGTTTGATGAATTATTAGAACGATCACAACTGTGTACGCCTGTTCAATTTTAATTTCTGAAATTTAATTTAAAATATCTTGAAAACCTTAATATGAGGTTCAGGATTACCGTACAATGCCTTTATTTAGATATTGAATAGCAGTGACGTAAACATCTCTGTCTAGGCTGATCACTCCCAAGGCATTTCCACAGCTTGATTAAGAATTTTTCTAGGGGAAAGGTGGAGACGCAAAAATGACTTACACTGTATTTTAGGCTAGTACAGTATATACTAGTATAACGCAATTACATTACAATTCATGTATGCGAAGTATGCTGATGGAAGGAAATCACTTGGTTTTGTCTTGATTCGCTAGTTATACGTTGCGTTAGATATACTTTGGGGGAGGGGTAAGGGAGCAAGTCCTAAGAAAGCTATAAGGGTGCACTGATAGCCCTTGACGTATCTTTGTTTTCACTTAGGGAATTTCAAACCACACTATTGCCCTACTCGCCAAACCCATACGACCAACTGAAAACTAAACTGTTTATAACATTCCAGTGCTAGTGTGGGCCCTCCACTTCATCTCTGTATATCCTGTCGTTCAGGAGAAAATGTTCCAAGAAGTAAAAGCCGTACTGGGCGACACAGGCAAGGTTACACCGGATAACATTGCACAGTTGGTGTAAGTGCTTGTATAAAAATCACTGACTTTGTGCTGGTATTGCTACTGTGTGTATGTGTGGTAACAAATAGTAATATTTTCATCAAGTTCATGGCCAGTAAAGTACAACCATTAATTTATTTATTTGTACATTTATCCCAAATTTACCTTATGCATATTGCTTTTACAACCGTCAAAAAACATCATGATTGACACTGCATCTTTCTTCTGTTGATGCACGACCAGGTTCATCCGTCAGGTAATGGACGAGACGCTGCGCGTGGCGGTGGTTGCACCTTACGCAGGCCGCTATGACGATGAAAAAGACGTCAAACTTGGAGATTACGTCATACCAGCTGGGGTAAGTGTGAGACGTCATTATGTATGGTAATATTAAGAACCTACGCCATTTCTTTTTTGTTTGTTTGTTTATAAGACATAGATGCTGATTCTTCAGAAATTATGTTAAGTCTTAATCATATTTGCCATATGTAAAAATACGAATTTCCATGCAGTTTTATCGACTTCTTAATGTTTACGGGCCACCATGGGAATGTTTGCCTTATGATATTATTTTTTGTATTAATGGCTGTACTTGTAGTGGTAAAGGCCCTACGATAACCGTGCTAACTGAAGGTAGCATGTTCACACTGGTACTTGTGATAAAAACTACAGAGAACTTTGTTCGTTCTTGTTTTTCTGTTTTTCTTTTTGATATGGTTTACATCAAGGTTCAAGGCAAATAGAAAAAATGTAGCAAATGCCAACATTTGCATAGGAGATGTTCTTATAAAACCATCTAGTTCTGTAAAAGATCTGAGAGTTACCCTCGATGAAAATGGCACTATGGGCAAGCGTGTATCTGAAGTGTGTAAATCAGCATCTTATGCACTATGGCGCATTGGAAAAATAAGGAAAGTGTTAGATAACAAAACCACTGAAAAATTAGTACATGCATTTATATCATCAAGATTAGATTACTGCAATAGTATCCTCTTTGGTATTTGTGACTATCAGATTAAAAAGTTACAAGTTATTCAAAACTCAGCTGCAAGACTGGTTTGACAAATTAAGTACAATAGTACACACCATATCACTCCCATTCTGAAAGAATTACACTGGCGGCCTGTGAAGCAGAGGATTGATTTAAAAGTACTTTGTATTATTTTTTAAGGCGATCCATTCACAAGGACCATTATATTTATCTGATCTTATCTGTTTTAACTTGCCACGGCGGTCCACTCGTTTTAATGCTGAAAATGATTTTATTTTAGAACATTCTGTTTTAGAGAAGGGTTGCCTCAAAAGTTATGGAGATCGTGCTTTTATAATCTACGCCCCAAAAGTGTGGAATGGTCTACCAAATTTTATTAGAAAAACAGAAGACTTTGACAATTTTAAATCTCTTTTAAAGACCCACATTTTTAATTCTGTCTATATCTCTTAGATTTTTTTAAATATATATATGTATTTTAATAAGATTGATTTTTAGTAGTGTAAATTTTAAATGGTTTCCAATGAGAGTTTATGTTTAAAATATTGTAGTCATTTTAATGATTTTAGTATATTAGCCATTATTGTAAGGCGCCTTGAGATAGAATGTAAGGCGCCATATAAGAATCTTATTATTATTATTATTATTATTATTATTATTATTATTATTATTTATTCTAATCTTATTTTATTATATTTTCATGTTTTATGTTAATGTTTATCATTTGTTTGTCTTGTTATTTCGTGGAGTCCTTAATTCGATCTAATCTGGATCATAAGAGAGATAAGATAGACTTCTATGAAATCTGTTTACTGCGGTTTGAGTGTATATTATATACAAAATAACATCTGATTTATACACAGGATATATAGAATACTTTGTGACGAACTATTACGTCTAATTTCTAGACTCCCATTCTCTATGCGTTGGGTGTAGTGCTGAATGATCCAACATGCTGGCCAAATCCCAAGAAGTACGTTATTTTAGAATTGTAATTCAGGCCCGTAGCCAGCGGGGTCGGGGGGTTCGAAAGAACCACCACTTTTGCTGGGAAAAGGTCCACTCTAGGTAAAATTATAATCTAGGTACATAAAGGTTTTATGGGAAAAGGTCCACTTTTTTAGAAAAGAACCCCCCTTTTGAAATTGCTGGCTACGGGTCTGCAATTTGTATATAAATGTATGATATGCATAATATAAAATGTATGATTTGATATGTACTTATTATGGGATAGGGCAAAGTTAAACTAATGTGATGGAATTAAGCGAGAACAGACATATCTATGAGCTCCATATACATCTGAAATTTTTCAAAATCCGAATTCAAAACTGACGTTCACTTTTCTAATTACGTTTAAAGCTATTAAAGCTAATGTCGAAGTTTTGCTTTCAGACCTCAGGTCTATTCTGATTTAGAGTGTAAATTGGAATTAATGTATGCTCCCAGGTTTGACCCAGATCGCTTCAGCCCAGAGAAAGCGTCAGAGCGCCACCCCTACTCCTTTCAACCGTTTGGTTTTGCCGGCAAGAGGAAGTGTCCTGGGTACCGTTTCGCTTACGCAGAAGTAGCTACGGCACTGGCGAACATTCTGCTGAGGTTTCAGGTGTGCTTAAAATACGCTGTAAAGAACAAAAAATGAGAAAATAAAATCGCATTTTCAGACAAACCCTAGAAGGAAACGGCACATCTACTTATCAATAAAAAGGGTTGTGGATTCAATTCTGTTGCCACATAGTACAATAAACTAATGCGAAATCATACACATATGATTAATTCAAATAAACTTGCATATATTCATCTCATCAGTTTCTTCGCACTTGTAGGTTCATGAGGTCAAAGGTCAGAAGGTCAAGGCCAAGTATGGACTAGTTACTACCCCTGAAGACGAAGTCTGGATAACGCTGACTGAGAGATCCTCCAATTATTAAGTGAAATAGATGAAGATAAATGTATTCAGTAAAACAATAACTTCAATCTAATTTTGTCAAGACATCATTAAGGTTAATTGTACCACCAGCGTTAGCGCTGGCGGTACACATGGTTTCGGTCCCGTCCGGATCGTTCCGCCGGCTCCGCCGGCTCCGCCGGCTCCGCCGGACGGCTACCGTTACCGCTTCTCCTCCTAGACGGTAAGGGCCCCCGTACCCATCTCTTGGATTTAGGTTACCTATAATCTCAACTCGTTCCATGTAAAATTTGGGCTTTGTCGGTATTGGGGTCTAGGTGTGGCACTCATTGCAATGCACCCTTGTCTAAAAATGGCAAAATTAAATGCTAATTATCTACCCTACGGAAGGAGTTATGGGAAAAATTTCTACAGACGGCTTTCCAAAAGTCATATGTGTAGATTTCAAATAT
>NW_019775803.1:76437-88195 GCF_001039355.2 Lingula anatina
GAAATTTATGGCACATTATGGTAACTCCAAAATTATAACATTTAGTCCATTATATCTCCAAAACTGGCAGAGATAGGTCCATAGTTACTATTGAAGTTGAATAGGAAGTCATATACTGGCAATCTTACTGTGACCTTGAAATTGACCTTTGACCTACTTTTCACCATGAACTGAACTTTGCAAATTTTGATTCCCTTTTATCTCCAAAACTGGCAGAGATAGGTCCATAGTTACTATTAAACTTGAAAAGGAAGTCATATACTGGCAATTTACTGTGACCTTGAAATTGACCTTTGACCTACCTTACGATGAATTAACTTTGATTGTACCATTTTAAAATAAAAAAATTTTTTTGCATATTTTGAAAATTCTTGTTGATTGCATTTTTACAGCTTGTCAAGCACAAGACTGGTGGCTGTGTCCCTTACTTTGTGTATGTGGGGGTCTATACGAATGCGCTTGCTCCAGCTGGTGGTACAATATTCGGAGGCGGTATCGCCTCTCTGATCCTCTAGTTATGTTAGGTACCAGAAGATTGGAATGACAATTCTGAGAAACAGCCTTCTTTTTATATCAAAATTGACGATGTATCATAATGATTAACATAAATACAATCAGTTAATACACATCGACCTATTTTCTTGTCAAAGACCGTTGATTTACTACATCATCATACATTACGCAATGTGGAGATCATAAAAGATTTAATATCTATCGATATAGATATGATTTTATGAAGGGACCGTCTATCTACATAATTTGGTAGGGATGATATTATACTAATGCTGTTCTTTTATACTAACCTAAATAATTCATGGAGATCAGATATAATAATTATAGAGTTTTGTTTTTTGTTCATACCTCTGCTTTATTTTATTCCGTGTGCTAAATTAGTAAATTGGTAAATTTCCAACTTTTTATGCAGACCGGGTAAAATGCATTTTGGGCCTTCGGTAAAGGCTGATAAAGCCGGCCATCCCCCCAGTTTATAATTCCTCTCAAAAGCCAACATCCATATTGAATGATTCTTGAACAAAGAAATGTGCGTTTATGACGTAGTTTAACATGTAAACACCACAGAAATCAAAACGGTGACATTTTTTATCTTTTGTTGATGACCATGCAGATGGACAACTGCCGGAAGTGAAAATGCATCAACTCAAAATATGTCTTGCAAATCCTGGCAACTATTGCTATTCCTATCCTGAAAAGATAAAAAATAGTTTTGTTATAACACCCTTATGTACAAAAAGTTGTTGCTGTAGGCCCCTATGCAAAACATACAAACCCAACAGTTAAGGTAGAACATCAGGTTGGGTATTTTATCTAAAATTAAAGTCCTCAACTTTTTTCATTCCTGTTGCATGCACTTAATGTATCTTCCAAACATAGTATTATGCTTGAAACACAGCTCCAAGTTCATCGTGTGACGTAATGTTGGCTTTTTTTTGGGGGGGGGGCATAAAACATCATTTTCGGTTTTCTGATTTTCTCAGGCACCAGGACAGCTATATACATGTACATGCTTTTAATGATATTATAACACTTGAACAAAGTACTACAAAAGGGATTCGGGGATTTTTCATTACAGACTTACTGTTGATTTTATCTATAATGATTTTAGCCCTATTTGATTACAGTTCCACAACATAAATGATAAGTGGCTTTCTTGTAATAAGTTTTTTACTGCACAAACTGAACACAGGTAAAAAAATCACAAGATACTATTTTAGTAATAGTATATATAACAACATATTAGCACTGCCGGTATTTGCTGTGCATTTAACCAGTAACTTATACCTGAAGCCTAGTTACTCTTATTGTAATCCTGCTCCTAGCCTGCTCAAGAGGAAAAGTAATTCGTCCTGTAAGTCTTAAGAAAGGGTTAAAGGGTTCATTTTTCTCTTGGCGTGTCTGTCTAGGTAATTTGAACCCAATAGTACATACAGTGTATCATTAATATCTAGATACAAGAAACCATAAAAGTTCTTCCGAAGAAGCTAACCCTTTGATAAATTTAACATCTTCTTTTTTTTTGTTTCAGTAATTTGTTTTTGAAGATCGTTCACTTTGCCTTCCATTTCATAAATAATCCCGTTTTTCCTTTACACTTCAGGGTAACCTTTCCCACAATACAATTCTCCGCACGGTAAAGGTTTTTTATTCGTGACCTACTTACTACACAGTATTGAATCAATGTCTTGCTGGTGAACCGAAACCGATTTCAACTTATGCGAATGCAAAGGAGAGATGGATATCTCATCGCTGTGTATCGTGGTGATAGTAACCTTCCTGGCATTGCTTGCGTTTTTGTCGGTTATAAAAAAGAAGGTAAGATAAATGAATATCTCAACGCTATATTTAATACCCCTGTACCTACACTGTCTGTTCTAATGCCATTCAGATCGCTAGCAGACTACATGGATGTAAAAGATGCTTTATGGATCTCTACATTCCTGAGAAATTTAGGACGGTGGACTCTTGTAGGTGGCGCTAAGATTCATTATATGAAACAAGAAGTAGAAAATGTACAAGAATAGTATATATGTGATTAAACATGTAGCAGTTTGGTTGTTTTATCTCTCAGGCATGCAGTTGCCTGCTCCTGTATGAGAGACACCACAATACAAGGCAATCTCAGTGCACCAATGAGCGTAAATCTGAACCTGCTGAAACCCGAAACAATATATCAACCTAATAATCGTACTATGGTTTGGCTTAGCACCACATATCGGCTCATCCGGACGTAACACGAGACAACCCGATAATGCCCGAACGTGCAGGTGAATAGTGTTTTGTAGCACGGTCCATGTTATGTGTACAGGTAAAAACCTTGAGATAAGTTTAACCTGGTTTTCGGATTAAATATCTCGTGGCTTTTGTGTTGTTGTCGAGGTTCGTGCGACGTGGTGATACGATGTAACTGGCGGTCTGATCTAAAAATGAATAGTAATGGTATGAAAGAAACGTACTATTACATTACTTCTCAGGGGCGGATCCAGGATTATTTGGAAGGGGGGCGCGGATGCCAAGCCGACCGCCTGACCCCCCCCCCCCCCTCCCTTCTTGGCTTGGGCCCCGGGGCCCAGGGACCGGTAAATGGCCCCGAAATTTTTTGGTATTTTAGAGGACGAACGGTGCCATTTGGTACTGTTAAGAAGTATGATTCAGCTTATCAAACCACTGGTTTGATTTTTTTTTTCAGAAATCTAAGGGGGGGAAGGACCCCCCTGACTCCCCCTCTAAATCCCCCTCTAAATCCGCCACTGGTTCTCCTGTTCATGTTCAAATATTCCACGTGGATGCTACAGAACTGAATATGATCAATCATATTGAAACATACTTAATGTATGCGTTCTAACCACGTTCTTTTTGCAGGTCTCAGGCAGCGGTACTTATACATCGGGCAGAGACATCCCAGGACTGAAGGTCAGCCATGCCCAGTAAGTGCCCGGATATTGCGCACCACCATTTACAAATCGGACATTACGGTTGGCAGATTTATGGATTCCTCAAATTGTGCATATCTAATGGCAATTAAAGTATCCTTATTTACGTGTAGCTGTAACCTGTAGATATTGGGTACCCTGTTGCGCTATATGTATAAGAGAATGACAAGTAACGGATTTTGTTGTATGCAGGTATTTCTAATGTTTCAATTCGTTGTCCTCCAGACACGGAAACCTTGATCTGATTACTAAACACGGTGGATTTAATGGGTTTCTGCTGTGGCTCCATCAGCAGTATGGACCCATAGCAAAGTTCTGGTTTGGAGAACAAATGGTGGTCAGCATCGCCTCTCCTCAACTGTTCAAAGAAACCTCCCGTATGTTTGACAGACCTGGTAAGTAATAAAGTGAAAATATCGTTCTGGCATTTTTTAAATCTTGTTAATTTGTCTGTTTGTTGTTCTATATTTCTTTCTTTCTTTCTTTCTTTCTCTCTTTAAGTGCAAATGATGCAAGTTTAGTTTTCTACACTTCTATACCTAATTAATGAATGTATGCATTTTGGTTGGGGAAACATATTATACCAATCATTATTCAGATAAAACAGAACGCATTGATATCAACCGACTAACAGATCCTAGATCAAATAGCACCGCAGTTCAGTTCTTTTCTTAAATTGCACTTTAAGACCAAATCAGGTGCACTAGTGCGACCCACTTGAATGCTTGTTGCGGAAAACCCCGTCTAAGCGGCAATCTGTTTAATGGGTCTCCATATTTCATGTTTAGTAGCACAACTTGGAACTAGTTTAGCAAAAGTGCAATGTTCAGAGCAGAGGACAGTGCAGATCTTTCAGAACACACATTTTCATGAAATTTACAGGCCTCATGAGAAAAATACCGGCGATTCCACTTCCAGATTAAGTGATTCACGGTTTTTGTTGCTTTTCCTAGTCTGAAAATAGATACCATTCTCCTTATTAAATTTTTTTTTACATGTTGAACATAAAAAGACACGAGTTTATATATTCTCGAGCTGTTCTCGCTTACGTACACATGTGCTTTGAAGTGGTTGGTTTTATTAAGGTCTGATCATTTTAAGGATTATAACACGTCAAACCAAAGATAGTATGTATACTTTTGTGACTTGGGCCATTTCTTTTTCTTGAGTGCGAGTTTAAACCTTAGGGCTTTCTCAGATACACACATCGTACTAACTGTGTCGGTCCAAATCTGCGGGGGATTGCGGCTAAAGTGCAATCTGTGAAATCAGCTTAATCAGCGCGCCATGGTTAATTACCCATAGCTGCTCGAGGAGGCGTGTCAAACAATAAAGTTGATTCCACGATTATTCTTGAACGAGAGTTCCCCGCAGAGCTGAACCGACACAGCTAGTACATGTACAATGTTTCAGCCTGAATGTGGTCTTTTACGAATTAACTGTCTTTTCCCAGGACTTCTTTTTAAGATGCTGGAGGTCATAATAACTGAGAAGGCTATTCAGTATGCAAACAAGGAAGACGGCAAATGGAGGAGAAATACATACGACTCATGCTACAGCCATAATAATGTCATGAAATCCATTGGCATGCTTCAGAAGGTGATTTATTTATTTTCACATCAGTTTTTCATTAGTAAATATGTTTAGCTGATCGATAGAAAGGACGATTTACTTTCTCTATGGTTTTGAATCTTTTGCTAGAAGCAAAAGAAAACTCCACAAAAGCGCCAAACTGTCACGTCGTCTTTTCTTTTTCTTTTTGCGCGATGTGGAGACATTTGGAGGGTATTTCAAAACTGCTGCACAAAGCAACAGAATGACTTCAAAGTCTATCTTGAGGTACCATGATAAAAAACACTGTAAAACGATAGTCTGTTAGTTAGTTTAAACGTGTTTTATTATTCCTGTGCAATTCCATTCATATATATTTTTTAAAATTATATATATGTTCTCTTTTTTCTCATTTTTATGCAATCGCCATAGCTTTCAGAGGAAATGGTGGGGAGATGGTCACAAATACCACATGGTGAACACGTTCCTTGCCGCCAGGGGATGTTCATGTTTGCAATAAAGGCAGTTATGCAGAGCTCTCTTGGAAACTTCTTTTTTCAAGATGAAGAAGTTTTCAAGTTCTGGGAATCATATAATACTGTAAGCTATACTTGAATTGCTTCTTAGTCTATAATCTCGTAAGACTCGGTTCCCAATCAGGAACAATATGGCTAAAGCCAAAGTTTTTCGAATACCGTTGTGGTTATACAAATGTTTTTGTACCCTATGCATATGATTAACTACTTGCAAAAATATCACAATTATTTTGGTCTGCTTGCTAGTTTTTTGTTTGTTTGTTCGTATGTGGTCACTATTTTATTTCTCATTGGAAGCCACAATTTCAGAGACTTGCTTTCAAATTTTTGTAGATTGCTTAAAGTTCTAAGAAGAATCATATTGATTTTCATAAGGATCATGTTTACTGTCTATAGGTAAAAAGAAATCCTGAAAGTTGGAAAATTTAGCTTGGCAAAGCCCATTGACAATTCTTAAAGAATTTTGTAATTTGCAATTTTGGATGTATAATTTCATCAAGTCGCGTGAACTGACATTTAGATTACAGTTTGTACTGATTTGCCATATTTAATAGATATTCGGTATTGATTGGTCTTTAAACAGAAACGGCTACGGTGTTCAGAGTTCAGCTACGGTGTATAACTATACGTAGGTCTACCCCAAACAAATGAAAACAAAAGGCTAGCAATTTTAACCACCAATTAAAACTGTAAAACGTTACAATATTCGTCCCATTGATGCAATGTTCTTGTATTGTAGTTTTGCAAGTTCTTGCTCTAGTGGGCAATTTAATTTTTATTTCTATATTCATTTGTTAAATCAGCCTGGAATTACCTTTTATCTTTTTTCCTCAGAGTTGGTCAGATATGGAACAAAGATTTCTAAAGGAGGATTTTCCGCAGCCGGGGAGTGAGAGGGAAAAGATATTTAACGAAGGTTAGAAACACACTTAATGTCATCAATGTATTCCGTTATTGCAACGCAAAATAAACGTGCTTTTGTATATCTCCAATTTCCTGTCATATGTTATACTATGATACTCCCGTTGCAGCGAAAAAGTACATGTATGACACCATTGCGGCAGCGATCGAAGTAAGACGGAAGCGCCCAACCACTGAGAAACGAAAAATGCTGATTGACGTCATGATTGAGAACAATATACCTTATGACGTCATGCAATGTGATGTTTTGATGTTTATAATTGGAGGATTCCATACAACAGCAAATTGTAGGTTGATCTCTTTGTCAATAATTAAATCATTCTGCCTTACACACAATGTAAAATTTCTAAAAACAAAATCAGAGAATAAGCGAATTCTGTTTATAGAAAGGGGCTCAGAAAGGATGACAAAACTATTCAAATAATTTGACGCCTTTTATTTATTATTAACAGACTACAATTATTTACTGTACTAGTTATACCACTGAATACAAAGACAATTACACGAAAAAATGTACGTCAATTTTTTTATATCTTCTACATCATAATACATATTTCCAGCGCTATTGTGGGCCCTGTCTTTTATTTCTGCCCACTCTGATGTGCAAGAAAAGATGTACCAAGAGGTTAAGAACATATTGGGTGACACAGGCAAAATAACTCCGGATAACATTGGTCAGTTAGTGTAAGTGTTTGCGGAACAATTCGCTTTTTTTTAAATAGAGACGCGGAACAATATGGATATGTATCATATACTGGACTTGATGTTTTACAGAGAAAATATGGCGTCGTTTCTATATTCAAATAGAATTATTATATATGATACCATATTAGTGCTGATAAGGTAATGGGCATTGCTTAAAACTTTTAGGTACACCCGTCAGGTTATTGACGAGGCACTACGCATAGCGAAGATTGCACCTTACGCAGCCCGCTTTGACGATGATAATGACGTCAAACTTGGAGATTACGTCATACCAGCTGGGGTAAGTAAATTCTTACGTCATTGTGAATAGTACAGTTTCATTTATGGACGCCACATATTCTCTGTGAGGTGCGTTGGGCATTTATTTATTTTTCTGAAAGATGTAACCGTGTAAACATTTGCATTGTCCCGAAATTGGAGATTTAAATCTGTCTTTCTTCTCATGTTTTCTTGCGTCATTTTACTTGTGACACGTCACTGAATATCAGGCTATGGCGCCAAAATTAAAACAAAAACAGTGTTTCCATAGCCGAATACCAGTGTATGGTTTCTCTGTCATTTACATTCTCACCATTCTCACTCATTTTTTCTACCCCTGAAATAGAGATGAAAATTTTAGTAATAGGAATAAAATAACTTTACCTAACCAAGTGTCTGACCGCTACAGGTAGAATTCAGTTATACACACTTTTCCAAATTTTATGATTTTTAGACACCAATCATCCAAGCTATTAATGTGGAATATAATGATCCAGCACGCTGGCCGAACCCAAATGAGTAAGCATTTATGAATTATATAGTTACATATATCCACCATTATCCTACTAACACAATTTAATTCACCGTTTTTAATGTGCATTAAAATTTATATTTAATAATATATCTGAGTCGTATATGTGACATCTACAGCAATATGTGATTTGTATATGACCAGGGTTCAAATCGAGTGCACCTCTGAACTTGAGCACTTTTTATCAACAAATATCATATTCTAGTCCTTTTTTATCTATTCAGAGTTTGCACTTGGAGGTATTCATTTAATTTCCAGGTTTGATCCAGATCGTTTCAGCCCGGAGAAAGTGTCGGAGCGTCACCCCTACTCCTTTCAACCCTTTGGTTTTGCCGGCAAGAGGAAGTGTCCTGGGTACCGTTTCGCTTACGCAGAAGTCACTACGGCACTGGCGAACATTCTGCTGAGCTTTCAGGTTCGTGAGCATTGGCATGTGGTGAAATTCAGAAATAGTAGCCAAAAACTGAATAACGTGCTTAAGCCCCCTTTCCACTGGACGGCGTCCTTTCTGCGTCCCGTAGCATGGCCCCGTTTGAGAGTAAAAAAATAATACTTTACTTGCCGATAACTGGCCGATCACTGAGCACTTATTCTGCAACCAAAGCGTTGCTTGTGCCTCCTTTCTACGACCAGAGCGATGCTTGTTTCATGGTCGCACAAAAGACGCAGAAAGGACGCCGTCCAGAGTAAAGGGGGTTTTGACAAATAACAAAAAAACTTATTCTTCAGGGGCGTAACTAGACCTTTTAAAATTGAACGCACAGATTTTGAAAATTCCCAGGATTATATTCCGTGAAAAATACACTGAATTTATGGAGAATAATATCATGGTTGGCTCAAAAATTGTACGCACAGTGCATCCGTGCGTATGCCTGGTTACGCCCCTGTTCTTGAAGAAGTCGTGTTATAACAAGTCGACGCATTGACTGGTGTAGCTAGCAAGGCTTTGGTCACTTTCGTCAACTATCCTAATTTTACAGATTCAAGGGGTCAAAGGTCAGGAGGTCAAGGCGAGTTGTGGCTTACTCGGTGCCCTCGATGATGAGGTATGGATAACACTAGAAAAGAGATCTTCTGGGAGTGTACAGCCGATGAAATAAAGTGCACCGCATAACTATTGTGCCGTACACTGAAAAAAGCGGTTTGTGACATTTGTTGAAGACCTACAATATATATATAAACATGTACAATGTATGTAAGCAGGATATTTTCACCGCCATTGGTAGTCATCTTGACGCTGACGTAGGGAAAAATAATAAAATTCCCATTGACTTGGAAAAAAAGGCGACTACTTTATAATAATAAAAATGTCGTTGATTGGTGGGGGGCGAAATCTATATGATCCTGAAAAACATTGCACCGAAGTGAACAATTACCATTATTACATGTACTAACTCAGCACCAGAACTGTTAAACACGGTGATTGATCAAAGGCATAAAGATAAGAACTTATAATTTCAGCAGAATAAATCCTACCCACGCTCCAAAGCGTTCAAACCATGATACACTGAAATTTGAATCATCTTTCTATTATTAAGTGCTTTACCAAATGAAGTCTGTAAAGGTTCGACCATGCATCTACCGAAGTAATTATTATCATTAAGTTACTTCCCGTTGGTAATTATATGCATAAGATATCTTGTGGCTGTTGGTGATATGTAGGTGCCTTTTTTTTTGCCATCACATTAATCGTACACGTAGGGCCTATATGTAAATGGAGAGTGGACTCTGTTACACGGGCCTTCAATTTTGTCACGCCGGCTGTACGTTTTTTTACTCTTAATTTAAATTCATCACCACAAGCATAAAAAAAACGATAAATTCAAAACATTTGTGTCCCATATAAAGACCCTAATACTTTCCGCTAACGCTGCAATTCACTTGCACTACCATTTCGGTTCCACCTGTTTGTTTAGAGGTCGTCCCAATTAATCGCTACTAGAATTCTCCAACGTAATATGCCGCGTGTAAAAACACACAGGGCGATCAATAAGACGACAGTGTTCCCCCACCCTTGGAACTCTTGTTGACGTGGAGTAGTCGAAATAACAAACTAATTATCCCAATAAACGTGACTGTTACAGCGACATGACCTATCGTGACTCTTAGTATTCTTGTTAACAAGCTCTCAATGCACGCTAGTTTAGTGTGTACCTCACGACTTATGCAAGACCGCCGTCGTGTTTAGGTTATTTCTTGCTCAGCGGCAACCAATTGCCTCTTAGGAAGGGCGGAGAAGGTATAAATGGCCAGCAAAAGCTGATGTGCGTCATTTCTGTGCTGCAAATGCACTTTTTTTGTTTTATATTCAGCAACATGATGATCATCTGCCTTACTTTTTGTGCTCTGATTTTTGTTCAGCCGACGACTGGTCAATCTGTCGGATTAACTCAAAAGTCGCCCAATTTAGAGATTTGGACGGTTGGGGGATTCACGAGGGAATCATCAAATCTTAGAGATGGAATGCAAGGAATAACCACTAGAAGGGCGCCGGCTACTGAGGGTGGAATTCGCAATGGAAACACTCAAGATTCGCCCACTACTGAGGGTAGAATTCACATGGGTACCACACAAGAGTCGCCCACTAGTGACGGTAGAATCCACGATGGAATCACACAAGAATCTCTCATGGCCAGTACAAAGGGTAGGATGTTCGAGGGAACACCGCGGACTCCACATCCAGAAGATTCACTGCGCGAGGGATCGGCAAACAGCACCGAGTCAGCGGAAACAGCGGAGGGAACTTCTTCTCTCCCAAACGTTACTCTCACGCCGTATAGATGGCTTTGTGCCAGAACTGGATCGAAGCAGGTCAACGTTAAGGTCCACTGCAAATGCGACCCTCTGTGTTTCCTGTATAAAGACTGCTGTTATGGATTTACAAAAAATACGGCAGTGTGCGGTGCGTCTGTCAGATTAATAAGGGCGCAAAGTACCTCCGATTCCCTAACGTTTCCTGGAACCAACTTAACAGAAACTCAAAGTAACAGTACCACTTCCACTTCATCCCCTAACAAAACATCATCTTATGTAAGAAAAAATGAACAATTCGACCCTGCGTCTATTTCCCTGGCACATCAAAGCTCTTGCAGAAGAAGTCCAACATTACGTCCACTAAACCAACAAACCGGTTTACCCCATATGGACAAATTTGGATTGAGCTTTTGGATGGTGGACCAGTGTCCGTCGTCTTGGCTGGAGGAGGAAAGTCGTATGAAGTGCACTAACATCTCAGGTACTAGTCTCATAGAAGGCGCGCTCTTGTACCAGCCAGTCACCAACCCAGATGCTATGATCACCTTCAGAAACAAGTACTGTGCAACCTGTAATGGTATCGAGAACGGTTGGGAACCGTGGGAACTTGCTGTCTATTGCCATAGGGGACTAGCTGACGACTTTGCAAATTGCAGCTCCTCGGATTGTGTTTTAAGAAAGTTAAAGGACCTCAATTGTAATGGTATTTTCGTGTCAAAACCGGAATGGAATTTAAGAACATGCTTCCGGGAAGTTGAGGACCGTGCCTTTGGTCCTTGTAAGTTGACTTTAATCAATGGAAGCTTGCATCCTGTACCTCGGCCACGCCCCCTGCACTCAGCCTTAAGAGATGCCTGCATAGCGTACAACAATCCTGTCATTACCGGTTCTGATGAAAGTTTCAAGAACTACCACTGCATACTTTGTTATCATACAGAACTAACACTTTGTGAAGGTGAGTGGAGCGTTTTACTATTAGAAATTTTATATGTAAAACTTTACAGAACCGTACATAAATGACCTTAATAAATTTAATAGTAGTTTTTTTTTTT
>NW_019775803.1:88243-127684 GCF_001039355.2 Lingula anatina
TTTTTTTGTTTTATATTCAGCAACATGATGATCATCTGCCTTACTTTTTGTGCTCTGATTTTTGTTCAGCCGACGACTGGTCAATCTGTCGGATTAACTCAAAAGTCGCCCAATTTAGAGATTTGGACGGTTGGGGGATTCACGAGGGAATCATCAAATCTTAGAGATGGAATGCAAGGAATAACCACTAGAAGGGCGCCGGCTACTGAGGGTGGAATTCGCAATGGAAACACTCAAGATTCGCCCACTACTGTGGGTAGAATTCACATGGGTACCACACAAGAGTCGCCCACTAGTGACGGTAGAATCCACGATGGAATCACACAAGAATCTCTCATGGCCAGTACAAAGGGTAGGATGTTCGAGGGAACACCGCGGACTCCACATCCAGAAGATTCACTGCGCGAGGGATCGGCAAACAGCACCGAGTCAGCGGAAACAGCGGAGGGAACTTCTTCTCTCCCAAACGTTACTCTCACGCCGTATAGATGGCTTTGTGCCAGAACTGGATCGAAGCAGGTCAACGTTAAGGTCCACTGCAAATGCGACCCTCTGTGTTTCCTGTATAAAGACTGCTGTTATGGATTTACAAAAAATACGGCAGTGTGCGGTGCGTCTGTCAGATTAATAAGGGCGCAAAGTACCTCCGATTCCCTAACGTTTCCTGGAACCAACTTAACAGAAACTCAAAGTAACAGTACCACTTCCACTTCATCCCCTAACAAAACATCATCTTATGTAAGAAAAAATGAACAATTCGACCCTGCGTCTATTTCCCTGGCACATCAAAGCTCTTGCAGAAGAAGTCCAACATTACGTCCACTAAACCAACAAACCGGTTTACCCCATATGGACAAATTTGGATTGAGCTTTTGGATGGTGGACCAGTGTCCGTCGTCTTGGCTGGAGGAGGAAAGTCGTATGAAGTGCACTAACATCTCAGGTACTAGTCTCATAGAAGGCGCGCTCTTGTACCAGCCAGTCACCAACCCAGATGCTATGATCACCTTCAGAAACAAGTACTGTGCAACCTGTAATGGTATCGAGAACGGTTGGGAACCGTGGGAACTTGCTGTCTATTGCCATAGGGGACTAGCTGACGACTTTGCAAATTGCAGCTCCTCGGATTGTGTTTTAAGAAAGTTAAAGGACCTCAATTGTAATGGTATTTTCGTGTCAAAACCGGAATGGAATTTAAGAACATGCTTCCGGGAAGTTGAGGACCGTGCCTTTGGTCCTTGTAAGTTGACTTTAATCAATGGAAGCTTGCATCCTGTACCTCGGCCACGCCCCCTGCACTCAGCCTTAAGAGATGCCTGCATAGCGTACAACAATCCTGTCATTACCGGTTCTGATGAAAGTTTCAAGAACTACCACTGCATACTTTGTTATCATACAGAACTAACACTTTGTGAAGGTGAGTGGAGCGTTTTACTATTAGAAATTTTATATGTAAAACTTTACAGAACCGTACATAAATGACCTTAATAAATTTAATAGTAGTTTTTTTTTTTTTTTTTTTTTTTTTTTTTTTTGTCAGAGCTTTAATATGTTTCGCCTAGTGGTATATTTCAATTTCTTCTTTATACTAATTGTAAAATAACCGGCTCGTATTAGTAACGTAATTGTCCCATTACCAAAAGAATTAAAGCTAATGTGCCTAAATCACCCCACACATTACTTTCATCACGTATGGAGTCGTCCCAAAAACTTTTGTCTTTCCATGCGATTTGTTTCAAAGGAACAGTCGATTGTAGGACCAAATCTTTCTGATTTAACGGGGTTAGTATAGTTTTAGTGCGTCGTTTTCGCGGGTGGCGTCTTGTAGATTTAAACCTTTAGAGAAATTTAGTTGAATGGGGTGAATTTCGATTTTACCAATTTGATGAATTACGCCCGTCAAGATGAAATTGTCTCCTTGAATTTTGCAACCATTTTCCATATTTAATAAATACGTTCCCGGTCGAACTTTTACGGATTGTTCTGCGGTGTTATCACATAGGGTATACAAAGTCTCCCCCCACGTTACAATGACATACTGTCCAGGATTAATTTTGGTTGCGAATCCTTTATCTAAACTTTTGGAAATTTTGATATTACACGCTTCCCGATGTTTCTTACGTTACTAATACGAGCCGCGTGCCAATGCCCGCGACTCAATTAAAAATAATTACACGTATCAGAAATTTTCTGCGGTCTGCACAAAGTGTTGACTATAAACAACTTGGTTATTTTATAATTATCCAAAATAACGATGTTTCCGAACCCTTTTTTGTCGAGTGTTTATATATAATAGTTTTTGCAAAGGCTCATTGTGTATGGTTTAAAATCATTCAGAGTTAAGATGGATGAGTGTAAATTGGTTTATTTCTAATTTTGTGATCACTTGTCTGTAATCTACAAAACCTGACTTTACACCTAGACACTTTGTTGGAGAAGTCGCACGGCCGCCAATTAAAAAAAAGATAAGTTTACGATAAAATTAGCTCTTCGAACGTGTTTTATTAGGCTGGGCAATATTTTTACTACATGTATACTGCAGTTACTTTGCCCACGAGACTCGAGATGAAAAACGCGTTAGATTTCGACTCCAGCCACCTTAAACGAATATAAGTTTAAATTACAGCAACAAGATCGGTTGGAGAACATCTACATGTAGCTCATCGTGTAAACCAAGATTAAATATTCTCTAATAAATTCACTATATTAAAATGTTTTATAATTCTACAGAAATAGAGACGTTTTTTGCTCTGTTTAATAATTACATGAAAACTGTTTGTAGCGAAGGGGGTCACCGGGATATTTGTCGTGGGGAAAGTAGAAATAATTTTGCGATAAGGCTAATAAAATATAATAACACAATGAAAATTAACTGAAAAGAAAAATGCGCCCCACCGATGAAAAGCTGTAGGGTGGGTGGTGGAAAAGAAAAGAAAGAAAGGTAACGAAAAGAGAGCAAGCAAGAATTAGAGACAACGTTTGTAAGAATAAAAATAGATTAGGAGTGCTTACCTCGTGATTCTTTTGTTAGATTGGAATGAAAATTCACTGACGAATTATGATGTCCTTTCTTACCAGCAGCAAGAGTGAGACTGGCCTTTGGTCACGTATTGGGGAAACTTGCTCCTGAATGGTTCTGCATCTTTATTGCAGGTCAAAGGTCATGTACTGATAATGTTGCATTCGCATATATACGGAATATCCCGAGGACTCCCGAAAGTAAATCTGTGTATTATAAAATCGGTTACAGCTTTGCGATAACCTTGTATTTATAATTCTACAGAAATAGAGACATTTTTGCTCTGTTTAATAATTACATGAAAACCGTTTGTGGCGAAGGGAGTCACCGGGATATTTGTCGTGGGGAAAGTAAAAATGAATATGCGATAAGGCTAATAAATTATAATAACACAATGAAAATTAACTGAAAAGAAAGAGCCTTGTATATATTCAGATCAGAATGCCACACCGCCGCCCGAGAGATTCCATGGTCTTTCTTTTCGCGCCCTATTGTACTTGGGAGACCAAGACAGCGTGCAGAGTGGTGGCGTCATGACTAGGGTGAGAAAACGAACTGATATATTCATAATGACGAGGAAGATAATAGAAATTGAACATAGTTATAAAGCTTGGATGTCATTACTTTACTAATTCTTTTCCGCACATGTCATGTCAATATTTTAATGCAATTTTCGTCAGCAGTTTCTATCCTGGTTTTATTGATTTAAATTGCCGCCCTAAATTGTAAATCGTAAAAACCATGGGCATTGCACATACATCTGCAGAGGTGCCTTTTTTTCCAGCCTGAAGATGAGCAGATAATATGCCCCCCTGGTTTTGCTCCTGATGGTCAGGACTGCCGCCCCGTTATGTACAACTTTACAGTAGTGAAGGCAGTCGTTTCCTTGCACTTTGAACCCTGTGGCTGGCTTCCAACACGTAAGGATGCCTGTTCAGAAGTCAGGCACAGTAGTCAATTGTCAGCTGTACTGAGAGCTGCGCAGGCAGGTTCTGCTTACTGTAGGCAGACATTCAGCGCGGATAACACGTCTATCACCTTTGTCGTTAACGCAATTATCACTCTACGCTTGGGACTAGCCTATTACGAGGAAAGTCGCAAAAGTTTCGCCCAGGTCCAAGCATGGATGGAAAAAGCTCTGCAAAACGAGCAGTTGGATATAACCGGAGGGCCAGTGGGTTTACGCTCAGGATCTTTCTCTGCCTGCGTGAAGAGCGCCACGCCCCTCGGCTCAGTGCCGCCATTTTCTGGTGCGACACCGAGCACAACCCCGAGGCAGAACCGAGGAAACAGTCACATCGGTAACTTTAGACTTTTGATGTTAATGGCGATGGTGGCAGTGGTGTGGGATTTCTAGCTCTGCGTAAGAGTATTAAAAGAAAGATATTGGATTGGATACTTATAGTGCAATCAAGCTATACATAGATATAGTACGTTTTTATCTGTTGTGAAGTTTTGAAGTTAAACAACTTCAAACTGTTGTGAAGTTGTGAAGTGAAACAACTACAGCTTTATCAAAATTCATCTCAAATAGTTGCTTGAGATTTTTTTCTAGTAAACAGTCTAACCTACTTTTGGGCGCATATAAATAAACCTTTCAGGATAAGTCAGAAATGGGCTAACTACGAATCAATAAAGTTATGATGGCGATTTGGTTATTCGATTAAAGGTACATATGATCTGAGCATCGATGGGGCGTTGAGTTTTTCAGAATCTGACCAATTCAAGTTGTATGGGCTATATCGTCCGTAGTGCATTGTGCATTGTGCGCTGAAAAGAGGTTAATTGGTCATTTGACGGTTCGTGTAAGATTAATTTCAAGTAATCTACATTTATTTGACTTAACTAAATTCAGCATGAATAATAATTAGTAGTAGAAGAAGAACATGTTATGATTCTGCGCAATATTTTAAAGGATTTATTGTTTGTCGTTGTTAAAGCCAAGGTTACATTGGCCACGGTCTCTGTACAATGAAATCGTATACAATTTTCGTTGCGATTTTTATTTATTTATTTATTTATTATGATTTTTTGACATCGATGGTAAGTGTTTACTGGCTACAGCGATTATTTTTACATTTCGTTCCGATGCCGAGGAATTTCTCCGACATGACCTTGAGGTCAAGTAGGAAACAACAGTTTTTCATGTAAAAAGTGGGGGCATGGAGCCCTTTTAGTCTCAGTGCAGTTGCCATACGCTTTCCCTGCGGCCTCTTAAAAGGTCAATAGGTCAATACTCTGTCGGTGTGCAGCACCCAACGATAATTAGCACCCATGTGGTTACAAATTCATGCAAGTGATTAACACAAAGTCTTCTTTGATATTTTCACTATTGTTATGCTCTTTTAAACCACCAAATGCGAGAGGGAAAAAGTCCAACAACAAGTTCAACCATTATCACTATCAAGGCAAGTCCACGGAGCAATGCCCGAACGGGAACTGTGGTATTGCCCCGGCCGACGTGCTTGCGATTTTCGAAATTTGACCAAAGTTTTAGGTTGACAAAATCGTAGAGACCACGGTGGTCGTGAACCTGCTTGCCTCCGTTCAGACGCCTTACGAAAAAAGATTTGTGGACAGTGTGCCTGCACCCTACCTTTATCGCATGACAAATAATATCTAGGCTTAAAATTAGTTATTCAGGCAATGTGACATTTAATTTCATATTTTAAATAACCCTAAGTTCTAAATGTTGTAGATTTGTCATGTTGTAAAGCAAAAAAAAAAAATACGGTTACCGTTTTATTAATGGCAAATTACCATAATTTTATTCAAATTCAATTAATTAAAATTTTGAAAGCTTTAAAGTGCAAGTATAATTTTGTTAGGAAATAAATTCGATGCCTGTAGTGCAGAACTGTACTCTGTATTAGACAAGAATCGAATTTATTCATGTCTCCAGGATTATGTCGATTGTTTGATTTCACAATCAAAAAAGTAAAATGTGACGACGTTTATAAGAGCTGTACGCTGGGACGCTTACAATTTGGGGTCAATTAATTGAAAGAAAATCCTTATATAAGTCTCGTTTGGGGTTAGGCAGAAATAAAAACGACCTTAACTGGCCTAGGACAATTAACCTACATCTTGCGTTTGTCATTTATTCCGTTAATTGATCAAGTACTACTCAGGGCGTTTTAGATAGTCAGTTTAGTTTGATGGGGCGTGAAATATTATCAATGCATTGACAGAATATAGCATGAAAGATTTTTATATGCAAGAAAGGCACTATGTTCTTAATATATACTACTGGTAAACAAGAGATGAAGCACATGATAATATATCAAGGGCTGCATTCACACACAAGTTCATCCACGTACTAACTGATCCGTGGGTCAAATATGGCGTGCACTGAAAAGCATGCTACCGGTCCTGCGTTGGGACCTCCTCTACTCCTATTTTTTGCAAGTCTTTGATAACCATTGCAGCCTTACACAAGACGTGAAAAATGGAATATTCAAAATCTTCTTACGGCATTCTCTACTACTGCAATGGGGAAATTAATTCATTCTGGATATATATATATATATATATATATATATATATATATATATATATATATATATATATATATATGCGACTTTAAACCACAGTCCAATATTCACACTTCAGTGTAATCACGACGGCACGACGGCTGTTTGAGATCTTGACACAACGGTGACACGCCGCAGTGGGGAAGACATAATTCATTCGCCATTCAGTGACCTATATATTGTTCTGTTTATGCACGTGTATTGTGGGGTGCTTTCCTCCAACTGTGGGCCTGTGCTGACCTTAACCCCTGCTCACTTGCCCGTATCAATCGGCGACAACAAGCTTCGCTTTTCCCTTGTTACGTCACAGCGTCAGCCATTTTCACGTACGGAAACCCCACAAGATACCTGGAGAATTGGAGAATTAACAGTTGGAGGTAAATATCACAGAGCATAATTACTAAAGTAAATGGTCATGTAGTATGCCCCTACGTGTGAGTTGGGTCTTTTCCATGCTGTACATACATGTATATAATCATATTAAAACGCACGTGTATGTCATTTAATAAACCAAGACATATTGGGAGATGTGCGCCTGTCTTACTACAGAATACCAAAGCCACATGCACTTTTATCTCTGGAGAACGTGACATGTCCTGACATCACCTATAGGGTGTTATATGTCTGGGACGGAATAGATCAGAATAGGATAGACCTGTATCAGATTTGGTTTTAAGTACTCATCTGGGACAGAGTTGTTCTGTAAATTGGGACAGAATGGAGCTATCATATTTAGGCTAGACTGATATAAACCGAGTCTCAGATACCCCGGTATATAGTATTTGCATGTCTTAAGTAAGACCTCAATGTCTCTAAATAATAAGCACGTTCTGATACAAAACGATCAACGTACGTGTCATAAAAATAAGCTGCTGGCATGACATGATGAAGTATAATGTGGTTTTCGGCCTAGACATAATTATTATAAGCTCTAGATCTGTAGCCTAATTGACAAAGACGTGAAATGTGTCTGAAAACGCGTGCTTGGACATGATCTAAAAATAGACCAGAGTGACCTCATTGCGATGACCGCTCTTCTGTCAGCTGCAATTCAGACATAATTTTTTATAATTATATGCATATATTGGGCAACAGCTTTTTCATTTTAATTCACGTCCTGAATATGAGTATGATGAATATTGTTGGGAGGTGGTCTTCATTAAATGTTCCCCAGTCCGACTTAATTTGCACTCTATTTATCATTATTATTATTATTATTATTATTATTATTATTATTATATCTAGACCGCACTCAGATTCAGACATCGTTCCAGCAGGGTCATTCCAACTCTGCTGGGGATTCTCGCTAAAGTGCAGTCAGTGGGATCAGCTTAACTGTCTGACACGCCTCCTCGAGCTGCTAGGGGCAACAAACTTCCGTGTGCGCTTGGCTTAATTACCCCCTGACATAAGAATATCTAGATTCGGCTTATGATTCCCAATTTCAGTTATCCCCGGAGGAAAAAAAACAAAGCAGCTTCGTTTCGAATATCCAAACTTTGTTTATTTAAAGGCCCCTGCCTGGTTTTATAGTTGAAGTCGTGACAGAATTAACAACATAAAAGATTCAACTTTATAGAGAGATAAAGGCAATTAAAGATAAGGAAATTGCGAAATAAACTACATTACGAGAGGCATGCACATGCAGGCGACTCTATTAAAAATAATTTACACACCTGTTGATTATTTCCCGACCTATACAACTTCCAACTTTGTATATAGTACAGTAATGTTTGGGATTACTTTAGAGACATTATTTATGGGCTAGTTGTGCTGGAAATGAAAGTCACTGGGAATGTCTCGATGTCCATGACAGTATGCAAGGACATGTACTAATAACTTTGTCCTGAAAGCCAGACTCCGGTTAAACTTTTCAGACTTAAGAAAAATAATTTACTATATGTACATTTACTATAACCACAGAGAATGGGGACTTTTGACCAAATGGGGCTAATACGCGGAGCCGTTTGTCCTAAAGAGGGCGCTGGGGTAATAGTGGTTATTGAAGATAGCCTCGTTTTCGCGTCCGTGTAGAAATGGCTTTAGAGTATGGGAAGCAAACAGTGGCGAAGTTAAAACTTCAACTAGTTGAAAGAGGAGCCTCCACTAGAGGAAAAAAAAGGATTTGGTAGAAAGGTTAGTGTGTTTACTTATAAATGTGTCAATTGTATCATTAATTTTGAAGGTTTCGCGCTCGAATCTTCCCGTAAAATATTGGTTTCTGTGTGAGCTCCCTGTCAAAAGCCAGGTGTAAGCGGCGGCTAGTTCCGCCCTACTTATATGCCTAATTTATTACTATATTTCAAGATAATGATATTGTCATTGCGTATTTCCATATTCCGAGAATATAATGAAGGTATTTATATTTAAAATATGTTCATTGTAGGCACTCCTAGTCGATAAAGGACCGTTCGTTTCGGTAATCAAATTTCGTGTACCAGGTCCGACATCTAACACGACTTGTGTCAACACAAATTTGTAAAGGAGAAACAAGGGTTGATGCGTGTTTTATGTCAATGACAGTTGACATAACTTAGTGTAGATGAGGTAGACAATCAAAACAGTGTTTGCCAAGAATGTTAGCATCGTTTTGTTAGCATCATTGTTTTTTTCACTCCCTCATAATTGCATCAATTGATGTTGGTAGGTCACAGAGAAGGAAGTGTCAGAACTTGAAAACGGAACTAGAGGCCAAAGTAAAAGTCGAGTGTGGCATGAAGAAAGATCATGGAGAATAACAGCATCGAGGTAGGTGTGCAAACGAAAATAAGTTTGCTTGTTTTTTACTTGTTCAATGTCTTGTATCAATATCGTGTCCTAGCTTGAGCTACTATATATACCTGCAGTTGCATTATAATACAGAAATACAAGTTGTGAGATGATATATCATGGTTTGAAGGTCAAGATTTAATGCTATGAATGTACAATTTCATTTTGCATTTGGAATACAAATTGAAAAGAACAGTAAAAAACCTATCTCACTAATTTAATTTTATCATTTTAGGTTTGGTGACCTATTTTGAACGCAACCGAAAGACAAGACAAGGACAAATTATGCCAGTCACTGTTGTTTACCCATGAAATCAATACTCCATATTTCTTAAAATTTACAGACATATAGTCGTCAACTATGTCACGTTCTGGCCAAATGTTCATTTCACTGAGCTGGAAAAACAAAGTTGATCCATGTGCTTATTATTTCTGACACCGTTGTTACCGATAGCTTGAAACGGAGAGCTAAATAATCGTCAAAGGCTTGTCTCAGTTTCATAATGATCAAAAAACATTGGCCCTGGTGACAAACTTTTGAAATTCAAGTGGTGAGCTGCTGGCCCAAGGCCATTGAAAAACAACATGAAATGTTCAATATGACTAAATCCAGTTTGATACTGGACAGCCTTTGCATTTTTCTGGTACAGCATGATGCTTTCTCTTGTGTCTGATGGTGTAGTGATATCACACTGGGAAGCTGTTCTTTCTTTTTGGCTCTCACCAGCGCAGTCTTCATGCTTGTCTGCCACTGCTTCATCTGCTTGAGACTCATCCTATATAGGATACAACAAAAAATAAATACATAAGTTAATAAATTACACAAAGAAAAATACTTCATTGTTAATTAACACATAAAATCTGTGTAGATGACAGAAATGACGCAGATCTGACTGCCTCTTGTCCCCTTTAGTCCGTCTCTAGTATTTCTAGTATTAAGACAGATAGTTATACAAATAAAAAGAAATATTTTATTTATAAATCTGTTATTATATCATGCGTTATATTTACCTCCACTTCATCGGATCTGATACTTTGCGAATTATTAAATGGAAATATGGATGGTATCGTTCCTGGCTTCAGTCTTTTTCTCTCATCTGCAAAAAGAGTGCACATAACGATTATTAATACAATAAAAATCAAGTTGTCCTAATTTGAAAACGTGGCCTTTAAAAAACCTCATGTATTATATAAAAAAGAAGAAATGTGGCTGGTAGTGGCTGGTCGGGGTTGACCCGGGCTCGGTAGCTTAGTCGGTAGAGTGTTTTCTCCCCCAAATCGCTACATAATGTTAGGTGAAGAATGTCTTAAAAATTAACATTCTAAGCACGTTAAACGACATAATTACTTAAACATCGATAACAAAGACCTAATGAATAAGTTGACAAACTCATTATTAATACTAAAAGCGACAACAGCAAGTACAACTTACGTAGAAGTGTAATCTTCCTCACGAAAGTGGAGGAAACAGACTTTGTCATGTGCCTTTGGTTTCCATAGTGTTTTTGATGTAGAATCAACCCTCCTTATGGCAACTCTCCACTGGTAACTCAGCTTTGTGTCTTTCGGAAAAGAATGGCCTGCTGTTGACGATGTACATTCCGGAACACAACAGTATCCTGGCATTATTTAGAGCGATATTTACAGCGTCAGATTAAAAATGAAACTGCAAACATACGAGAAAGTACGCGCATGCGCAAAAGTACCCCAACTAAAACACGCGCGCCACCCAGTGGTGAAAAAAACTGATAGCCCCATTTTAGGTATTTATACAAATACAAATTTTTTACTATGGTTGTTCGTCTCAGTAAACCAAAAGTAAACCAGATCTAAAGACCCCAAATTTCCAAGCTCTTCTCGCTTTAGGAATTTTATTTATTCACTGAAATACGTAATATTCCTAAGATAAAAGAGCGTTATTACAAAGCATCCATCGAGTCACCGAGAAGAGAACTTTGAAAAAAACCATTTTAATACTTGAAAAACATATGTCAATCTCAGCCACGACTGTGTCACACCTAATGCAATGCGCATGTGATGGATAGACGCATAGGATTAAGATGATAAAGGTGTTGGCTAATAGACTGTAATCCGACCCGTCATTTTATGCCTGGTCTTAAATGAATATATATAGCTCATTGTTTCAATCATGGCAGTCTTAACTCCATGAAAAGCATACACTCCCAGAGGCAATATCTGGCGCTCTGAATTATCGTTATAATTATAATAATATCTTCACTACCATGATGATAACAGTGAGAAATACTAGTAAATGGCCTGTATATAGGATGTCACAGAAACGTCTCTCTCTCTCTCTCTCTCTCTCTCTCTCTCTCTCTCTCTCTCTCTCTAAAGGCCATTTTAAAATCGCTGTCCGCAGATTTCTTATCAATATGATAACGATTGAATTATGCTGGGAAAGATTTTAAGGTTTGCACCTGTACGGACACTTCTCTAGCTATACACTCGCTGCCACTCTCTCATATTTTATTTATTTTATCTTTGTAGGTCTTGTAAACAAAAAGAGGACCTTGTGTACCTATTTTAAGTTCGACTAGAGATTAAGAGTGAAGAAGAAACCAATTTGGCGGAGTTCATTCCAGGTAAAGTGTTTTTAAAACATTGGGAGAAGGTCGTTAACGTCTTTGCTCTTGGTAATTTACTTTTAAGGGGAGTCTAGGTCTTTTCAGGGGAAGACTGTTCGGACAAAAACTACTTTAGACCAAACAACAGACAAACTCGCGTCATCGGGCGACTCGATTGGTCAACCAAAGATTAAATGCCTTGGACGCCACGGGCCCTCTCAGGAATCTGGCCGCTGTATAGCGTGAGTAAGACCGACTTGCGGTTTAAATCGGTCTTTGTCTGAGCAGTCCGTTTCAGGTCAGATGTAGACAGACTGCGTAATTTATCTTCATTCGGCTCGCGGTGAGAGAGGGGAGTAGCAGCTAATATCGACTCAGCTGAGACAAGGTGAGACTGCAGGTTTAAAAACACCATTGGTTTAAAATCAGGCTCTTGGTGTTGTTTCGTTTTAGAGGCATACGGTTTTTCCTGCGCTTATTGAGATTGTATACTTTACTTCTGGTGTGGGTGTTACAGTTACATAACTATTAACCCCAGCTATATCACAGTGTCTTTGAAATGACCCCCATTTTTGTTAGCTGACTGTTAAGTGTATGACCACCTAAAATGGGCCCTAGTTTAACATTATTTGTAGCCATTTCAGGGCTCCTTCCCAATGAAACTATCTTTCTATCGTAGTTCGTTCCAACTCCGTGGGAACTGGATGAACCAGATTAACAGATAAACATTTGTTTCCAACATACTCGTTTTATCACCAGCTTTTCTGTATTCAACTGAAAGCCATGAGGAGGCACGTTGATCTGATTGCTGCCGGTGTGTGTTACGAACTGTAGTTTATTCTTTCTTTAATTCTTTTATTTAAGCGACGTTTATGCTTTATTTTTTATTATGTACATGTTGATAAGAATTCAACGAACACGTCGGACAGACGTTTGAAACTGCTTTTCGTGGCAATTTTACGATTGCAGATATTTTTTTGTATCAACGTCTGTTTCTAGGCGGATTCTTGCCTCTGTTGATGAAATCGGAGAGAAAGTCGTTCTTTCTGGGCAAACATGCGCCTTTTGGAAATTGTTTCCAGTTTTTAACCTGTAAATGATAGGTTATCCAGATGGTTACAAGAAAGAAGAGTCTAATTGCAGGATTTCCCCTTCGCTGATGTTGCACGTGATTAGTTGCATATTACGCACCCTGTCCATCAAATTTTTCCTTGAGGTCGAGGAAATTTATTCTTTATTTTTTAATGATATTTAAAAAGTCCTGTTATAATATTAATATATGTAGCTTTTGGGTGTTAATGCTACGTAGATTAGTCAAACAGTCGTATCTAACGTGAATATATTAGGTATTTGAGTCTCTTAATCGAGCGCGAGTCGTGAGCCGAGTGTTCTGATGAGAATATACTGGGAAATGATACCCGGATTTTTTAAAACAATTTTTATTCAAAAGAAATGGAGGCAAAGCGCTAAAAGCATTAGATGCTCTCCATCCATACCTGGATATCAGCGCTCCTAAAATAGTTTACAAAATTACCGTGTGCCATACAACAATTGTCTATCAGACTACTAGCGCACCCTGTAGTCAGACAGTACTGGGGTACAGTGGATACTGGTACATAAGGAACTACTCTCAGTCTTGGTACATGGGCTAATATTAGATGCCATAACGTTTCCGCTATATAATCTGAACTCGCGAGCTAGACCGATTTCATTCTTAACTAGTCCTGTCAAAACAAATTGTAAGCTATTCGGGGTGCGCATTAGATCCAGCCGTTAAAAACATTTGCACGTACTTCGTAGGCGTATTCTTTTACATGTAACTAACCACATTTTGGCAGTAGAGTCGATTAAACAAAAATCGTCGCCGGGTAATTGGTTCACTTATGCATACGATACAGCCGTAGAGGAATACGAACACTTAGTTTTATATGATCCTTGATATTTCCGGTAACTGCCAGTGTTTTATGACTTTTATGGTAATGAATATTGCAGAAATATAGGAAAATGGGCCATTATATAAACAACATGAATGTATTGTGCAATCAGTGAATTTCGTGTTATTGTTTTTTTTTTCTGTAATTGGCTGAACACTATGCCGCAAAGACTAATCATCTGTGCCTGATATGAGTTCATTTCTGTGGCTGCTGTGTATTTTTAACGGGAGTTGGCGGCCATCTTGTAAAACCTGTAATACATATTATAACCACTAAAACGATCTTTCCCAATTTGATACCTACAGTTTATATTGAATTCAAAATTATTACTTTAAGTATTTGCATTAAAGACATCCATTTTAGGGAAAACGTAATGTGGTTGTTGGCGATTATTTTTGGATTCCCCAAACGGCACTAAAACGACATTAGACATTAAAAGTAACCCTATTAACTTATATCTACCGACAGTGCACACGTAGGCTTAAATAGGTATGGCCCATGAATCAATCCCCGTTGCATGGGAAGGTTCTTCTTCGTGGATATCGACGACCATCTTGTATCTTCAAGAACGAAAAGCTATCATTTGTGGAACTAATTTAGATTTATTTTAAGATCCAATAAGTCACCGTCTGGGGGGGGGGGGGAGAAAAGAAAGGAAAAAAGATTTTAAAGACGAATTTCACAGGAAACTTCATTCTACGGTGTGTTTTGATATATATGATTTATGATGGTGTTAAAGGTACTAGAAACAGCTAGAGTAAAACGTTTGTTCGTTGCCTTGATTATTTTGAAGTAATATTTACAAGTCATGTCGATTGCTTTTATGAAAGTTTTCATATGTTCAGGTAAGTTTTTCCATCCGCTATTAAGAGTGTGCGGAAAATGTTTTTTTTTTTTTTTTTTTTCTGTGAGAAATTAAATATGCTCAGGTAAGTTTTTCCAGTCGCTTCTGAGTGTGCGGTGCATAACATGCTACTTTTTCTCTTCAGATAATTCTTGGCAGTGTTTTGCCAAGTTTTTTTTTCGAATCGTTGAATACTTGCATTCTGCAGAACTAAAACAAGCAATTCTTTAAGATCTCTCTCTCTCTCTCTCTCTCTCTCTCTCTTTTTCCTTTTTTAGAGAGAGTCAAGCATCTTCCATGCAGTGTCGTTGCAAAAAATATATTGGACTGCAATATTTGCAGTACACGCTTTCAGTTATAATATTTTATGTTATGAAGTTATATTCTTCTTGAGAAAGTATGCATGACTTTCACCCATGTGTGACATATAATTATTACAGGTATTTCCAGGGTGACTTGGTTACACAGTAACAAGAAACAGAAAACATTTTGGTGAACAGAAGGGCAGAAAAATGGATCTTCTACTGCTGTGTATTGCAGTCGCTATCCCCGTCCTGGTACTGATTATATTCTTGCCTATGATTAAGAAGAAGGTAAGGAATGTGCCTTGTGATTTGCTCCAGTTTCTACGCCGTTCTATATACCCTTTCCTTACGTCACTTAACTTAATTACAGTGCATTAGGAATTAGGAAATTTCATGAATCCAGGTTAACAAATCTGTAGAATACAACACTTTATTTTAATTTGTTATTTTATTACGCAGCATTTTATCATTACAATTTGATTTTCATTTATATTCTTACTTAATTTGATATTTCATTTTATGTGGGCACACTGGAATACTATAAATAGTGTTTAAAAGGTGTGTGTGTGTGTGTGAGAGAGAGAGAGAGAGAGAGAGAGAGAGAGAAGGGGGGGGAAGCCCACTCCTTATCCCCAATGAAATACCAATATCAGAATTTGGAATTTTCCTGCATCATCACTGTAAAAACAGTTTGATGTCAGTAAAAGCGGCACAAGGTATAACTCCATACTACTGCACTTCGTCCACATTTGCCATCTTCAAGTTAAACTCTTGAAACAAGATTGTTCACTGTAAGTAGGCCCACTTCAGATAATGAGTCCTGTTTTGCTGAACACTAAATCATGAAGTTTGCCTGTGGAGTAAACGTGCTGCCACCCTGCCAGTGTATTTTTTTCATATGACTCATTTAAGAAACACTAGCACTTAAGTTATATGTATATATTAACGCTTAGACGATAAGTTAACCGTTGTTGCTGAAGGCATCTTTAGAACATTCATTCATCCATCATCATTTATTGACGTGTCATGTACACAGAATACCCAGCCTGTCTTAAATAAAAAATCTTAACAGTAAATTTTGCTAATTGCCTCAAAATATTTTCCCTTAAGTCTTCTATAGAAATGTCATTTTTATCAATTTTTGAATCTCCAACTTTTTATAAAATGTATATCTTACCTCTGTGTAAGCAGTGCAACGAAGTAAGAAATGACTCTAATCTTCTAATTCTTTTTTGCATACTTGGCATATTCTTCCTTTTAAAGGTGTATTTGTATACCGTCCAGTTTCTACATGCAAAGGCAAAATGCCCATTCGAAATTGAGTAAAAATTTATTTTCTTTTCTGTTTGAATATATGTGCAAATATTTTTCAGTTTTCAATTCTTTTTTAAATGTGGTATGTTCGAAGTTTAGGAAATTCCAAAATGTCTTTTTTCCATTTAATTTGGAGTGTTTCATAAAATAGTTTTTTAATGTATTCTATATCCACAATTTGTTTGTTCAAAAAATGGGTTTCCATATTACAGAATTTGAGTATCTCTCTTACCTCAGAGTACCAGTTTTTTCCCAATTTGTAATATTCTAAAAAAAAAAGCTGTTTGATAAGTCTTTCATTTTGGGCGAGTATTAGAACACTGAATTACAGACAAATTATGTAATATATTTCTTTCGTTATTTCTTTCGTTTTTTATCCAGATATATGTAGGCATTGTAGGCATTAAAGGTATGACCTAAGGTTCAATTGGCTTTTTGTTGTAATAATGTATAAAGGACTAAAAATAGTAAAAAAGTAATAAATGTAAAGAAAATAAAATGAATGACTGTGGCACTTCATGCCTGTTATGATAAAAAGTTGGCAAACGTTGCCATATCTGTTTATATGGTTACATACACCAGTTTACCTTTGTGTAATTGATATCATATAGTTAAACTGGCGTTGTTAAAGACACCCAATTGGCGGAAGACATTTATGTAGGACAAAAACTAATAATGATAATTTCTATTGAAATTTCAACACTTTCACTTAATCATCAAGGTGTACCTTGTGTAAAATCGTCAGAAGGTTTACGATCTATAAAGCTGTTTTTCTTGTTATGGATATATGGACTGGCGTATTCCACTCGTGGCGGTACAAAACTTGAAATAGGGTTGTAGATCGTAGTTTTTTTCATCATTTTTTAATTTCTTTTACCTTGGTGTTTAATGGAAAATAGCTGAGATTTTCTGGAACGTCCATTCAAGTAGTCATGCGTTTGCTTATTTTTTCAGATTTCTGACAGCGGCCCAACCGGCAACGGCATTCCAGGACTGAAGGCTAAGGACGCCAAGTAAGTACCCGGATGTGCAGATCGAGTAGAGCTATTTATAGCAGATTTTATTGGACTTGACGACGATGCCATAGCGCGATCGTTAAAGAATTGCATAAGTGGGCTATTTATAGTGTTGTGTATCGGAATGATGGAATGGTAACCTTTAACTGGAGTCAATTAGTGTTTGGGTTGGATTTCATTAAGTCACCCTCAGAATTACTTGTATAGATAGCTTCCACTGAATGAAGTGGAAAAAATCAGCTGATTTTGCCTCATCTTTATCAAAAACGAAGTAGCACTTAACATTATTTCTCATTTGAGTGCCCTTTTAATAAACGCTCGAACAAAAAAGATCGGAAACAACGTTATTTTGTAAATATAATTGTAAAAATGGATATGAGCTAAGGTCAATATTTTAACCACATATTGATGGATAATGCACCCATCATTCGTTACTTTTTATATACACAAGATTTCCCCCTTCATTATATAGTTTTTTTTTTAATTCCTGAAAAATAATTTCATATTTCCGAGCTTTATGGTGGAGTTTATATCATACCTGTAATGTCTACGAGAGCACGATCTCATTAAAATGCAGTGTAATGGCAGTTATTCTACCATTACGATATTTCTCTATGATCAAAGCTCGACTTCAAAAGGAAGGATTGAATTCCACATCCAGACGAAATGGCGCTTTAAAGTCTTTGGAGGTTTCATGTGGCTTTTCCTGTACCAGCAAAGTATTCTGGGTATATAAACCAACAGAATGTAGCACAAGCCTTTATTTCAGTGCTCATAATTTATGTTTCAATGGCGAGCGATTGGTGGCACCACGACACGCCCCCCCCCCCCCCCTCAAAAAAGGAAACAAAGAAAGGTGCTATATTGTTTCCTGTTAAAGATGAGGTTAAACCTGCTGATTCCTGGTGCCATGAATTTTCTTAAATGTTTTTAATTTTTTGTTTCAATTGTTCAGTTTCGGTTGATCACTCCGATGAAATTATTGCCGAGGACGTATAAACTTTTGGACCAAGATTTTAATCTGCTGTTACCGAATATGAATTGGAAATAGCCTTATTAGAGTTTACAAAAATACACCTGTTGCACAACAAGAAAGACGTTGAAAATCTGTCAGTCCAACGTTCTGAACTAAGTAGACATCTAAGACAGTTAAGTAGACCAAATTTAGGTAGTAAAAGTCCAGTTCAATTATCGGGCTAAGGCAAGTCGGTGTAACAATCCCTTGAGGCTGCGGTACTTCCTCTAACATGAACAACTTAATCTATGAGTTATTTTCTTTCAGACATGGGAACCTAGAACTGGTCACAAAACACGGCAGTCTCCATGAGTTCCTTATGTGGCTACACCAGCAGTATGGACCCATAGCAAAGTTCTGGTTTGGAGAACAAATGGTAGTCAGCATTGCCTCCCCTCAACTGTTCAAAGAGAACTCTCGTGTTTTTGATAGGCCTCGTGAGTAAATACAAACATATATCTTTTTTCAATGTAGCAAATTTTGGGTTTTAAGAATGATCGAGGACCTTGTCTTGTCTAGTCAGCTGTTTGACGTACTCTAATGTGTATTTAACATAAGACTGAACAAACAGGCAGATTCAGTCCTTAAAGTAAACAAACAAACAAACAAACAAACAAAAATTGTTTCTAATTTACATGTGTTAGGCTCTCTCTTCGTATGTAAGTCAATCTATGTACTGACTTTTAGAACTTAGCTAAGCTTATACACCTGTCATATTTTATTCATGTGATGGTGCATCATTTTCAGTTCAAAAGTTAAAAACTTCGGTCGAGGCGTTCTGGATATTCCTTGCAAATGACATTCAATGCGTGTTTGACAAGCCAAATAATGTTTTTGTTTTCTGTACATATCTGTAATTTTTCTCTTATCGCCGAAATATATCATATCCAAAGCCGCTTGGAAAAAAATTTGTTCTATAAGTCCGTTTTCGAATTTTGAATACTTAATATTTACCATCACGAGTGACTCAATGAACTTGTAACTAAAAATAAGAGCTTTCTGACCGTAGTTCTTTGAACGGTTTTTTTAAATGATAAAGTTATACCTTGGTATTTAGAGCAACTTTCCGGAGTTCCCAGGGAAAACACATATTATAATAATAATAATAATAATTTTATTGAGCATTAAAATGTGTACGTTTACATTTTACAAGCTCTCTAAACTACAGTTTTACATAAATTGTAATTGTATACACTTAAATTTTGAAAGAAAAAATGATGCGTTCATTCTGTAAAGAACCTAACAGCACAACCAGCTTATTTTATTACCTTACATTAATCTTGACTTTTTTACTCGAGCTTGATTTCATCTTATCTGTTTTAGCTATACTGTTCAAGTTGTTCGAGCCGTTGATAACTGAAAACTCTATTCAGTATGCTAATAAAGAGGACGGGAGGTGGAGGAGAAATACTTACGATCCCTGCTATAGCCACGAACACGTGATGGGATACATAACTATATTTCAAAGGGTAATATATTTTCATTTACTTAACAATCTTGATTAATAAGATATAAAGACGAGGCATATTCCTTGGATACCAGGTTGTCTCTCAGCTGAGTTCAGTCTCTTACTGTACACGTTGAAAAAATAAATACTTGAAAAATGCCACATCGCTTAGATAATTTTCCATTTTCAACTGTATAAAATATACTTTATTAATTTATGACGTTCGTATTTTTGCATCTGGTCAGTACTGGTAATTATTGTTTTAACAATTAATTAAAATTGAAATTGGCAATCTACTACTATATCATTCCCTCTATTGATCCATGAGAGTTAAGAGCATTTCATTTGGTGATTGGGAACCGTTTCAAAGCTCTTTTCTGTTTTTCATATTTTAGAAGTGGATGAAGTCTTATTGCCTGTTTTCTTACTATCATTGTCATTATCATTACCATTATCATTATAATTATTTGAAAAAGACAATCATCTCTTATATTTCGTACAATTAAATGAATTATTGTCATTTTATTGTTTTTTTTTTATAATTTCAGCTTGCCGAGGAATTGGTGGAGAAATGGTCACATATACCACGTGATGAACACGTCCCTTGCCGCCAGGAGGCGTTCGTGTTTGCGCTTAAAGCAATAACCCAGAGTTCTCTTGGGGATTTCTTTTTGGAAGAGGAACAGGTTGTCAAGTTCTGGAAATCATACGATATAGTAAGTATGTGATAAGGTTGTGTCTTTGCGCAACTGTCCTGTCGTTATGTGAACTTCAGACATACAATGTTGTATCTGTGTTGTATCTTCGCAATTATATGTTTATGCCCCCCCCCCTTCATGCAGACAAGTACAGCTACTCAGTATGTAGTTAAGATTCAACATAGCAGAGCAAATCAAATGATGCCCCTGACAGTAGACTCTACTTCGTGCGGACATTTTGGAAACGAACAAAAATTCAACTTACGCCAAGATTCGAGTAATACTCTATAAGGCAAAATTGATCAAATAAGTTTTAGCTTATAAACCATAAAAATTTGCTCCACAAGATTTTGTTCTTGAGAAACAATTATTCAACGAATGGCTGATTGTGTATATGTGATGGCTACAGCATAGAATGGAGATTGCTAATACGAGAGCATGTAGCCATATTTTTAATAAACGTAATATATCTTCTCTTCCCTATTTTGTCAGTGTTGGTACGACATGGAAGAGAGGCTTGGAGGCGATATACCCCAACCTGGGAGTGAGCGTGAAAAGAAATTTAATGATGGTGAGGATCATTAATAAAATACCAAAAAAAAGGAAATTATTCGAACATGTCTTACTTGCCTGTGGTTACTAAATTCAAATATGACAAGGCTCGACCTTGTGTGTTGCAAGCTGTCTTCAACTTACTTTGCTTAAATAATTTAATGTTCAGCGGTATAATTTGTTTTGTAATAGATGCTTCGTTATACATGTACAGAGTTCTTTCTTCTATAAGTTTAGTACGCAAAAGCGACCACCAAAAAATTCCAAATTTAAAAATACATTTTAAATCAATAATGTATTTTTCTGCAGTTTATTAGCACACGACTTATAATAGCTTCTGTAATGAATTTCCATTCCTAGCGAAAAAATACATGTACGACACAATTGCCGCAGCAATCGAAGTTAGGCGGAGACACCCGAACACCGCGAACCGAGAAATGCTTGTTGACGTCATGATTGAGAACAATATTGATGATGACGTCATGCAGAGCGACTTGTTGACCAGCATTATCGGTGGATTTCACACGTCGGGAAATTGTATGTATGAGAAAGGGTCCGATTTATCTAATATCGTGATAACACAGAAGAGAAATTAAATAACTCTAGAACTTACTTGTAACTGTACTAGTAATATATAACTTGTAACATATGTTGCAATGAACTACCAATCCCTGGTTTGGGTATAAATGTTATGCTATCTATATACTTTAAAAATCAAAAAAACATTTTGTCGTTCTCAGTAAATTTCAATGTGCACATATTCTTTTTGTGATGGTCTATATAGCTCTAAATTTTTATATTATAGAATGTGAATATGCACTAATGTGTACATTATAATATACTGTTTTGCTTGTTTCAGTATTGGTATGGACCCTCCATTTCATCTCACTTTACCCCGAAGTTCAAGAGAAAATGTTCCAAGAAGTGAGCACCGTGTTGGGTGACACAGGCAAGGTCACACCGGATAACGTTGCGCAGTTGGTGTAGGTATAACAACGGGTCCATTATATTAAACGTGACCACACTTGCACGGTGAACTTTCATCACAACACTAAGTGTCGTTGCCTCTTGATCGTTGCCCAAGAGTGAAAGTCAGTGAATAGATTAATTCGTGGACCAAAAAAAAAATATTTAAAAAATGACATGATTATTATTATTATTTTAAAAGGAAAAGTATCTCAGAATCTTTGCACTGATTAAAAAGATTCGTGAAATGTGATATTGACTTCTAGTCTCTTCACTTCTCATAACCTTAGTCAACGTTGAGGCAATTGCCACGTCTAGAATTTCTCGTGATTTTTTCTTAAAAACCTACCCCCATGGCTGCACTCCGGACTTTAAAATGAGTGGTTTGCCTCATGTTTCAGGTACATCCGTCAGGTAATGGACGAGACGCTGCGCGTGGCGGTGGTTGCACCTTTCGCTGCTCGCTTTGACGACGAAAAAGACGTCACACTGGGAGGTCACGTTATACCGGCTGGGGTAAGTGGAATGACGTCATTGTTTTATTCTTAGGTGTCTTATCTCAGATTTTTTGCTAAACAACAGCTCAAAAAATTGAATTTAGCCAACCTTATACAGTGCATGTATTAGGCTAAAATTCCGAGCAATCGGCTTAAGTATTAGCCAAGAAAAAAAAAGCACTCCTTTAGATCAATTTTGGAAACACAGCTTAGTAAGCTAGATCTTAATATGCTAGGGTTTTAGTTCAAAAACTGTCTTTAGATTTTTGTGAAGCGAGAGCTTGTTCTGAAGTCTGTATAATCAATTTGTCGGGAGTTTTAGATAAATGTCTTTAAATTACAGTACCAGTCAACGTAACTGTTGTGATGATGTTGTTCACACAGAGAAAGTAAATTATTTGTTTCCTGTTATTACAGACCCCAGTCAATTATAGACTTTTATATACCAAAATTTTTATTTTCCTAGAAATGTTATGACTTTTTCCTTTATGATCAAGGTATACCATTTAGATAATTATTTATAAGAAAGTATGTATGTCTTTGACATGATCAACATTCCAAAGGACTGAAAATGGACTTTGCTAAAACCTTTAATTTAATTATAAACTTTGCGTGAGAATCGTGTACAATGTCATACAGGTTATTTATAATTGATTCTGGCTTTCAGACTCCCGTTATTCATGCTCTGGGTGTTGAATCGAATGACCCAGCACTGTGGCCGAATCCAAAGAAGTGAGTTTATTTTTTATTTGTATTGTTCTATATCATTATTATTTTTACGCCCAGTGTGCACGTTGCTGCTAGAAGGGGAAGAGAGTTACCCCCACACAACCAGGAAGCCGTAAAGCGACTGCTGTACAAACATAAGTTTAATTCTGTTCCATTGTCTATTTCTACTTTCTATAACTTCACCTATTTTAGATTGAAGTTAAATAACAATTTACTCTTTCTAGGTTTGACCCAGACCGCTTCAGTCCTGAAAATGTGGCCGAGAGGCAACCCTACTCCTTCCAACCGTTCGGTTTTGCCGGCAAGCGCAAGTGCCCCGGATACCGCTTTTCCTACGTGGAGATCGCCACCGCGTTGGCGAACATTCTGCGTAGATTTCAGGTAATTTGACTGTCATCGGTCTTACCCGGTAATGGTGCTCACAGTAACTGAAGGTCCTACATTATCTTAATGGAACAAATGCTTTTTATTCTACTATAATACGTCGTTCGATCAAAGGACTCTATTTCGGCTTTTTCAAAATTATATTTTCAAAATTTCAAAATTATACTAATAGGCCTTTTTGACTCACAGTTACCACGAATAAAATTGAAATTAAGCAAATAAGCAGTCTCTCTTTATAATAATGATAATAATTCTTTATTGGTTCGAGTGCAGTAAAAATACAGGCTGTGACCTACGACAAATAAAATACATGAAATACATTAAAACAATTACAATTACAATACGTACATTACACAATGAGAATTTATAGCTATTTATATATGCTAATTTTCTTATTTTACACATTTTCATATTTTATATCAGTGAGTAGTCGGTCACTATGTTTGGATTTTTTGTTTGTATTCTAGATCCATGAGGTAGAAGGTCAGACAATTAAGGCGAAGTACGGTCTTGTGGGTACCCCTGATGGAGAAGTGTGGATAACCCTCAGTGAGAGATCCGCCGAAAACAAAGAGGAATAGCCTGCTTGAAAAGATGAAAAAAGATTATATCGTTGTTAAGTATTCGAACAGGTTACAAGATTTGAAAAGTTTCCACTGCAAATTACTATGCTGAGACGTCTGCGTGGAACACCAAAGTTGACATTTTCTGGAAAGTTTCTATCTTCTTCATGTAACAAACCATTTTCACAGACTTTCAGGTTTAATACATGTAGTAAACGTCTTATGCCGAAACGTATTTTAAAATGGTTTGGTCAACGATGACATTCATAGAATATTCAGAAATGAGTTGCATAATCAATGTGCGTCGTATTTATATTAAGCAGAAGGTTGCGAGGTTTGCATGTTAGAATCGCCTGTATCTTTTGCGGAATTGCCAAAGATGCTGCGTGCATTTTGGCATATTTATCGCTTGGTTAATTGTTAAACTTTGTTTTTACTTCATTATGTATTGTTGATAACTTGACAAGCAAGAAGCTCCGCTCATTGTTGAGAATTAGCTGAGCGCTCCATTCATATCAAAATGTGGTGTTCTTCTCTGCAGAATCGCTCTTCGTTCAAGTGTGTGTGTGTGTGTGTGTGTGTGTGTGTGTGTGTGTTTGAGAGAGAGAGCGAGAGAGAGTGTGTGTGTGGGAGAGAGAGAGAGAGAGAGAGAGAGGGAGGGAGGGAGAGGGTGTGTGTGAAAGAGAGACAGATGGAGAGAGAGAATGAAAGAGAGGGCGAGAGTGTATGTGTGTGAAAGAGAGAAAGAAAGAGAGACAGACAGAGAGACAGACAGAGTGAGAGAGGCAGGGAGAAAGAGAATGAAAGAGACGGGGAGAGAGTGTATGAGTGCGTATGTGTGTGTGTGTATGCGTGAGAGAGAGAGAGAGAGTTGTATGGAGGAGTGAGGGAGAAAAAGAGAAGAGTGTCTCATAAAACAGAGAATCCGGTGGACATGAATATCGAAGTGCTTTGATATACTCAAGCCACTCAGCATAGGAAAGCCCTTTAGTAAACAGAGTGCAATGTTTTTCATCAAATCTTTCATATCGGGATATATATTATTGTTTTATTATTGTATATTATGCAAGCCAATGTTGATACTTGGTAGTTTTAATCAGCATTTACATGTTAATCGAACTTTAAAAAAAGACTATAAATGTCTTTAAATGTGTGTTAGTGCTGTCGCTCACTAAGGAAAAGTGTTTGCTCAAAGTTATGTAGTAGCAGAACAGTAGAATTAGTTGTTGTAGGTTGTAGTAAAATTGTTATACGATAATCTAAGACCAAACATGGTTATAGTTAAAAGGTAAGAAAACGTACGGTGTTTCAAATATTTTCGCTCATTTCTATATCGTTGAAAAAGCTACTACTGTAATTATATCATGACCCGCTGTCTGACATGATAATGAGCTTTGAGTTATTTTTGCGTGGTGCTAAAAGAAAGAAATCACGCGCGTTATTTCAGCGAGTGCACCATATATGAATGGTGTTTATGTATGGTTAACTGAATGATGAGTAAACGTGGTGAACTTTCGGTCATTTTTTCTTCTGTATGTTAATTAAATTATCCACTTTGTTACTAAGATTATTATAGTTTGCTTTTCAAGCAAATAGATTCTGGGTTTTGATTGGTTTGTATAAGTGGAAGTTACCATTTACTTTAAGATTCCACATAGAATAAAAATATATGAAATTCAAATGATAAAACGATTTGTTTCTAACTCCAATTTGCAGTCAAGATGTTTTAAGTTCTTGTTTATATGAATAATAACTTCTCAAAATTAATGCATATCACGTTGCAAAGAAGTCCCCTCAACCTTCAGACTACTGTAGTACTCCTTTGCAGTAGAGAAGACAGTTACACAAAATTTCTTTTCTGTTTTATATTCAGTGGCGGATTTAGGAACCCGAAACCCTCGCCAAGGGGGAGGGGGGTCGGCTTGGCATCTGCAGACCCGGAGGGGGCCCTAAAATATGGATCCGCCCCTGATATTGCTAGAAAAAGTGCGTGAACAAAACGCAAGGCTTCTTTGCTTGAGTATGTGCAATATTACTTAATATCCGTTAGAGCTCATTGTCAGCCTAACAAAATAAATATGATTTGCACTTTTATAAGTCGAAACTTTTAAGAGCCAATACAAATACTCTTTGTTATAAGCAATCTCTTTAATTTCAGATGTGCGTGTATCCATGTTCATTTGTCATTAGGAATCTGGAAAAAAATTGGGTTATTACACATTCGCATTTACTTCTCCGGACATTTATTGTCAACAAAATCTCTAAAAACAATCTCCTAAAATCCCGATTGCAACAGAGGGGATCAACCATTTTTCGTGCAGATGGCGCTATAGTACGGTCCGGGTTGTCAAACATGGTAAAAACTACTCAGATGTAAGTGCTGGACCATAGAAAGGGTAGGCAGTGACCGACATAATGTTGTTTCATTTAGGGGTGGGTTAGGATCTGGTATTTATTTCCATCTGTTGTTAATTCGGCATTTATTTCAAATATGTTTAACACATGTGGGTTTTAATCATGGTAAATTGTAAATTTAATGTCACCTGTCAGGTAATGGGAGTTGTTGAATTGAAAAAAGGGGCTAATTTCATCCTGCCTCGTCCCCCTATGAATCTAGTTGAACTTACCTTCTAGAAAGAGATGTCACTTCTTCAGTTCAGAGTGACCAGGGAGTGGATGCAAGGTGGCCTTGATACTAAGTATACGAATATTTCAAATTCAACCGATTTGGTAGAACCTTTTGCGATATTAATGTCAGATATTGGATGGTAACGTACACGTAAATGTAGTTGTTGTTCTCTTTTTTAGAAGTATGTAGATGCCTGCATGTTTTTAGGAAATTTTCGGTAAGCTTATGGTCACTCCCAGTAATTTCTCGTTCGTAGGACTGTGTTTCTTCAATCACTTTCTCTTTTCTTCACTTCCAGTGAAAAGTTGCAGTTTCGATCCATTTAAAATATTTTGAAATCTGTTGGTGGAAACATAAGATGCAGTAAAATAGTCAAGAACGGGAAAATGCTGTTGAATGGCCACTGAAATCATAGCTGCCGCCATGTGCTTATTCAATTAAGGGTTGGTGCTTGAATTAAACAACACGTGGGGTATTGTCATAATTTTTGGCACAATTCACATGAAATGTTATAATATTTCAATTCATTAAGATATTAGAACTGAGTTATAGGTGGCCCGTTTTCTGTGATAAGGTCAATCCTTAAAGGCATACCTGTAGAGGGCGAATTAATGTGGGGAATATATTTCCATCGTGCTTTGATTGCTCTTTTGATACGTTTCTAACTGACGACCAATGTCAATACCACCCTGTTGATTCAAAACGCTCTGTAAAAGGGGTTTAACATTATTCTTAATTTATCTGAAATCACGATTTTTGAAACACTTTACAAAATAATATTGGCAATTTGAATCGTGGCATATGTAGGGCTGTACGGTCATAAATAACGTAGCTTAATATTTTGATTAAGAAATCTACTGGTATGCCTTTAAAGATGTTGAATCATGGTTTCTTAGTGGACCTCCGTGGCATTTATTAAATGGTGCCATTTGAGATATTATTCTGCAAGACAGCAAGGGGCAACTTACGTTCAGAATAAAAATGTGAAAAATTGAAATACCGTCTTGCTCGTCCCGAAATCGTTTAAGACCCCATTTGATTGGCGTATCCTAAATCAAAAACAAGCACACAAAGAAGCAACTTGAAAAGTCATCATGAAGTTGCAAAGTTTCCTTAAATATTCATGAAAAAATTTGTGCCTGTAGTTTTAAAATTTCTAGCCTCAATCTAGATATTCAATGAATGAGAAGTTGACAAAATTACCTAAAGTGCTTAATTTTTACCAATGTCCATTCTAATTTCAAACTTACGAATATTCTATTTGCCAATTTTACCCAGGCATATAAAAAAACTTCAAATTTTGAGTTCACGTTAGACCTTTGTTTTAACTTTTCTTAGAAATTCCATCGTTTTCTCTTCGACCAAAGCAATTTAGATCGTTAAGAAAATTAGCCCGATTTCGAGTTCAAAATTTCTAGATTTTCCGGCACATATGAAATTCAGTACGAGTGACCCAAAATATCTTTGCTATGTAAAGATCTAACGCTTATATCGTGCCTAATATAACGATTTTTATACTTTAACTACTCAAATAAAAAAAGGCATCTCATATGTTTCAATTTGAATTTTTGCTGTCTTGTCGAATAAAATATAATTTCACGGAACACAATATGCCGTTTTGTTTTGCAATTGAAGTGTTTGTTTTCATATTTTTTATCTCTGTTTGTTCAACTTTCCTGAACTGTAAAAGCCAACTTGTCGAATAAAAAGCTACAAAAACCCATTTTCCTCTCTATGAAGTACATGTTGTTGATAGAATGTTACGGTACGTAAGGTTTCATTGAATAATACAATTGTCAAATTTGACATCTATTTGTTAAGTAAAGATGAAGGGACTAGTCATGCGATTAAAAGGTGTACCATTTTCCAAAATCTTCTGTTCTTTGACATTTTCCTGGAATCAGAAACTTTCATACTATCGACCAGTGAATGCAAAAATGGTTTATTGGCTCGCATTTTCGGCTCATTAAAGTGCAGAAGTCGCAAAACATTTGTTACTATATTTTGATGAATGAAAAATGAAGTAATATAATTCGTATGAGTAATAATATGAGTAATATCATGATCTGTCCCTTTATCTTTTTTACGCAGATTTGGTACTTGATGGCTGTATATGTTGCATATGGTTTTTCAGTAATGTTTGTGTAATGGAAATTTTCAAATTTTCTAATCCACATTGCATTCTAATGTAACTTTTTATAATATATTCAATCACTGTCAAATGCTCAGAAAGACTTATGACAATTTTGGACAAAATCTGGGAGAGCAGTTCTGTTTTTCTGCCAGTCATCAACTACCGTTTATTTGAAACATCGCATTATACATATATTACAAATATACTGTTTACTGAAGTGATCTTTATTATATCTTATCGTTAAAAAGATAGAAAAAAACACTGGCGGCTCTTGAATATTTTTAAGGGGTAACAATACGAAACTCTTGGCCATTTGTAGCATTGAAGGGATTTGATTGTGCGAATTGAGAGTGGGTATCTTTCAAATTTTTTAAAAATTTTCTTATTATAATTTTGAGGGAGGGATATAAGATCCGTCTTTGTTTTTTAAAGGACAATATTGTAAAAATGTAATTGCTTTCTAAATACTTTGTTCATAATGCTTAAGATCAAATTTAAGACAAGGTGATACTTGTAATTTATTTTGTCCAATTGTATAAATATAAAGGTTGTATTTTCATAAGTTTGAGTGAAATGTTATGCAGATATCAATTCTCTTTTTCTTGCAAACTCGAATATTCACAATTTGTGGTGATTAATATCTTTTTGTAGTTTTGTAAATATTATATACAAATAGAAATTTGTTTTTCTGTTAATAAAATCTTTCCTAACATACACAATATATCTTTGTGTTTTTATTTAGCTTCCTTATGGGCGAGTTCCATTCGGTTCGGGTACTTTCGGTAATTGGTATAAATTTGACTACAAGGAGTATAAGAATTTCCGGTTGGTTACTATAAAAGAAAAGTCTACCAGGGGTGGGTGGGTGGGAACACTTAGAGGAGTGGACAGCACGCGAGACTCGGACACAGCAACACCAGGTTCAAAACCTGGCGCTTCTGGGTCCCAGCAAATTACCTTTTGCCAAAAAAATCCAAATAATAAGATTAAACTGCTACATTTTGGACTCACGATCGCAATATTGCAAGTTGAGTCGGTGGCTCAATAGGTAAGGCGTCGAACGCGGAAGCGCGGGTTCCCGAGTTCGAGTCGAGCTGTGGAAAATATAGAACAAGTGAAATACAAGAATATTTATTTTAATTTTTGAAACAAAATATAACATATACAGTTCCTATTGCCAGAGAAAGTTTAAGCAAATAAAAAAAGATTTTTCTCAAGTACAAATGGTTTTGTAACATGATGCAGTTTAAAACTCCAGGCCAAGTTAAAAAATGCCAAAGATAATTATGCATTTTGAAAATTGCAGCTGAAATGATTTTCTGCTTTGACTAATATATAAAAGGTCAGGAATATATAATGATCCGCCAAAAAACTTTTAAAATTTTGACCAGAACCAACAGACAAACTGAATATAAAATATTGAATACTGAAATCCAAATCAAATTATAATTTGGAATTTTCGTTGAAAGTGTTTATGTCATTTCTTTGATGAAAATTTTGTCCAAATTAAGCGATGAGAAAAATATCCAAAATTCAAAATTCAAAATGCATATGATCTCATTTCCGTGTTTCCCAGACAAGCACACCTTGTTCTGCATGTATGTCGTTTTGATGGCAATCCCAAAAGTAAGATTCGTTATTTTGCTCATTGATTAATGTAGCTCATGATATGCATCATTTTGTTTTCACATTAAATCCTAGAATAGGTACTTGATAGGACAATATTGCATGAAACTAAAATTTTTAACAGTGTGCCAATCTGGTACGACAAGGACATGGTCAGTTTACAAGATTATCAAAGTCAAAGCCATTTATATTATACAAATAAAACTGTTACGCAAAAATCCTTTTACTTGGAAAAACTTCACACATTCATTCAGACAGTGCTAACAGACTCACCTTGGTTTGCGGTTTTCTCTGAGCAGCAGACAATTAGCCCCAAAATAAAATTTAGTAAGTACTGCTAGTATTTTCAGACATAGAAAACTAGCTGTGAAATTCTGTTCAAGTTGGCGAGTCGAAAATTTCAAACTAATGAATGTAAACATTGTGATAGGATTTAGATTTCTGTGCATTTGATTAAAGATACAAGGTACTATCATAAAATTTGTAGAAGTTAGAAAAAGTTTGTAAAGGTTTATTTTGTAAAAGTACTATTAACTCGTTTCTCGTCTCCTTTGGAAAAGTTGGTCGCCAAAATGCCATCGACTCGTTAACCAAATATTCTATTTGTTTTCAACGCATAAGAAATTAATTTGATTTTGAGAAAGAATTTTCAAACGTCAAAGGTTCTTACTGCAAAAACAAATGATGATTTTGAGATAAATCAAAATATCCCGACCCTGGTTTCATTTTCCTAAAGCAAAAATGTAGTACCCTTCCAGCATTAAAAATAAGGGCCTGTCAGAAACTGATCAGAAACACAAAATCAAAACACCGAAAACCAAAGCAAGTTTATTCTTAGCATGCATCACAATCGTATATTTGTCTGTAAGTGTGAGCAATTCTGCAAAAATGTTGGTACGTGTCAGCTTCTCAATACTAATTTTTGAAGATTTTTTTAGAACAAGTCAACAAGTAATTAAGTTTATGAAAATTTACACCTCATTCTCTCCTTCAACAAAACGCACAAAATTTGCATCTCGGAAATTGGACGTTTGATGGGGTTGCGACAACGTATTTTTCTTCCCAAACATCAACTTTACCAAAATGTTTATATTTTATATTATATTTAAAAACACCTCTACAAATGCAGAACTAAGTGCATTATTGCAGATTTGCGCACACACAGCATTCTTAGGTCAGACAAAAATTTGATGACTTCTGAAACGAGCGGGACCAACAATACTTTTGAGGAAATAAATTTCTCGCGCTCATTCTTTTCGAGTGATGTGAGTGAATTTTTTATGAAAAGACTGATATTAACTTTGGTTTGGCAGATGGGATTTTTTTCTGAAAAGATTGGCCCTAAAATTTAACTACTATTTAAACACCACATGTTTATAAAGCAAAAAATATATAATTTCAATCATCCAACCCTGTCCACAAAAAGTCGACGCTTGTAAACCAGTCATCAATTTTGTCTGGCCTGATCTTCAAATAGATTTTGATGTTAAAAAGATAATTATCAAATAAGAACTCCAAAAGTATCACTTCTAGGCTTTTCAAAAACTGATTTTAACCGCTCCAGCCCAAAATGTATTAAACATTAAAGTAAAAAATACCACGAACGGTAGGAGTTCTATACAATGAATAGGTACCACATGTATCTACTCTAGTATTTATACCAGCAAAATGCAGGGTTGACGTTTGGCACACATAAAGCATCAATTTCTTTAATTTTTTCATGGTATTCACACGTTTCATTAATCAAATGCGTTACTTTGTATTTCATTTGACTCTCCCTTTTTTCTAAAATATTACAACCCAAAGTAAATGCTGTATCAAATGACAAAAATTGATATTAAATTCCATATTAAATGTCAACCCTGCAAATTATCTGGAAGACAAACTTCGACAAGCAGTACATTCTTCACTATCGAACACGAATGTGTTTTCTTTGGCTGAGGACGCATCCAATCTCCAATCTTTTTGAAGTCGGTAGTTAACGGTTACTGAAATTAAAAGTAAGAAGAGTTTAAAAAAAAGATATTATACATTTGAAAAAAGGATGTGGTTTACAAAAAAATTAACAACATCTAAGGGAAAATATTTTACTGGCAGTACCTTTTCACCGTCAAATCTGGGGGAAAAGGGGCACAAGGATGAAATAATTTGTCTTGCTTCTCCGAGTATATAAAACAGTAGAAAACAGCAATTTTCAATTTTTATGGCAAAGGTTTGAGTTTTTTGCTTTTTCTATATTCGTTCTTTTTTTTTTTTTTTTTTTTTTTTGGGGGGGGGGGGAGGGGGACGTTGAGTAGTATTACATACGCGATATACTTAAGGTAGACCTTCTTCAATCAAATTCTTCACACACGGATTTTAACACAGACTGTTATATCATGTTACAGATGATATCATGTGTAAATATAATCACGAGTATCGCAGTCTTGGAAGTGACTTGTATCTACTCATTAACAAGCAAATATTAAGTTGCTTTCTTTCTTGGTAATTCTAATTCTAATTCTGTAGGTAACGTTCGTTGACAGTTAACGTAAATAATCATGATATTTCCAATACTTAAAAAGATGCAAAGTGCCGTCGTCAGAATTTAAAAATGTGTGAATAAGAAGCTACCAATGTAGGTTAACGTACATGTACCTGCCTGTTCCTTGTACATTATGTAAGACGTAAGACGCATTCAGAAAAGGCCCTTTTTCCTTTTACAGCAAATTCGTTCACTCTGAAAAAGAAACAAATAATAATATAAATATAAATAATAATAATAATTTAAACTCCAAACTGACTATGAATCTTGAGTGAAAGAATCATACGCACCAGCCAAATACAAGCAAGCAGGTAAAACTGCGTATATTGCTAATGATAAAAATGCACCATTCTGGACAAATACTGTCAACGCTAAATAAGCAATGTTACATAGGCATATGTTACATCATCTATGCAGTACTCACTACAAACTGTTGCCGTTTTCAGCGCCAAATTTTCAACCCACATGTGGAAAATGTAGCAACGTGGCATGAGACATCTTCCTCTTCCATCTTCTACTGACCTTGGTTCTACCTGAACACCTGTCACCAAAATGCTCACCTGATTTGCATAACAAAATATAGTTCACCTATTCTCCTTTTGGGAGCCTCGATTTAGATCTTAGTCTTTCTCTCACAGTACATATGATACGAATCACAAGTCTATTGAATTCTCACCGAGAAAAGTCGTTCAGATTAGCTGAAACTGCAATCATAGTGTCGAATACCCGACATATTAAGAGTTTAGCAATAATTCTTTTTGGTCGCATGAATAAAATCAATGGGACTCAATGGGATTGAGTCACAAAAATACAAGGTGAAAAAAGTTAGATTTTTTTAATGTTACATAGATAATTCAACTGAGTTATTAATAAGAAAACAAAAAGTTTGGATCTACTAGTAGTTAGTACACAGTGAGCATCAAACACTAACATCAAACAGGCTTAGTTTAGAAAAAAAACTTTGACTCGATGAATGTTTTTAGTATCATTAGTTAAAGTGGTCCAAATATGTATCAAGCACTTCTGCTGTAGGCCCATCATCATTTTAAGTTGACTTTGCAAAGTGGGTTAAATAATTTAAACCAAGCTTTGCTCAAGAACTTAAGATTTTTTCTAAAACAGGCTGTTGTCGAAATGGGTTGTACGAAATCAGTCTACTTAACTTGAATGGAATCAAGACTCGATCTACTCAGAAGCTGACCAAGAACTCTGAAGTGCATATAGTATTTTTCAGGTTACTGTTTGTAGCAACTGAAAATCTTTATTTTCACTAGGATGAAAAATGCACAAATTTATCATCAACTAATAACGCAAACACGAGTGGCCTACCCTGACAAAAAAATAAATAAATAAATAAAAATAAATAAACCATATGCGATTGCTAACCTTTGTACATAATGAACAAAAAGATGAAATTCTCATCTCAATATATGCATAATATAAATATAAGGCAATTTTCTTTGTATAAGAAATAACTAAATGAATATAAACATGTTATTACCTAAGAAACATTTCATGAAAATCTACAGCCTAAATTTGACCTGAAAGTATTGAATAAATATCAACATTTCTACTTTCCCTATTTGAAAGACACCTAACATGAACATTTCCAGTCTGAGTTTAACTTCCCACTTTTATCATTTTACTGAATAAAAAGTACCAATAATGTTAACATTTTCAACTTCCCAAGTACACATAACATGAACATTTTTAATCTAAATTCAAATTACACAGCTTTTTTGCTTTACTCTTTCAAATGAAAATCTTAAAACTTTTGCCATTAAGAGAACAAATTTGTAAGAGAAACCATGCTATGTCTTAAAATGTGACAATTAGGCCTGACAATATTGACAAGTTGGTTAAGGAGTGGTTTCTCTCTGTTAGTGGGGTCAGCGGACACATTTTATTTTTTAAATAATATATAACGTCTTCTTCTTTTCATTTTTTGGAGGAGCGGGTGGGGGGGGGTGGGGGTGGGGGAAGAAATTGTTAAAACAACAGCATTAAGATTTTTTATGTGGCCAGCTTTAATTTTCTGAAAATCAACAAACCAACACCCAATGCATTTTTTACATTAAAAAATGAAATTTAAAATCCCCCCCCCCCCAAAAAAAAAAAAAAAAAACAGGGACAGGCATTCTTGTAAACCAACTTATCAATTTTATTTGGCCTGTTCACTGCAAGTTAACAGCTTGTTAATTCATTGCTTATCCTAACCTTCTTAACTGGCAATAAAATAAATATGGTTGTTGTACTGTAAATAAATAAAATACTAAAGGCAAAACAGTAATGGAATTAACAAAATCTATAACTGCTTTATTATGTCAATCAGCATATGTGGTTAAATTATTTATACATTGTTCAACAAAGAACAAGCAGGCCCAGATTTCAAGACCTTTTTCATGTTTCTAAAAAGATAAATAAAACTTGAAGAAGCTGCATTTAAACATGCAACAAGGAAGTTTTATAAGCATAGCTGTGTCATCAAAATGAATTTGACTCGTGTTTATATGCATATATAGCATCAATGGGAATGCGTCCTTTCACGATCAGTTGACTACCTTTAACACTGTGTATCTGTACAAACATGATTTTGATCCTGCTACTAATGACTTGAAAAACAGAAGTGATACAGTCTGTTCTTTAATTATTCACTTAGCTAAGCTTCGTTTTTTTATGTATTTTATCAGTGGTTTTGAATGTGAAAGAGAAAGATTGTGACTGTTAATACGTGTGTGTGTGTGTGTGTGTGTGTGTGTGTGTGCGTGTGAGAGAGAGAGAGAGAGACAGGAGAGAGAATGAGAATGTAACAAAGAGAGAGAGAGAGAGAGAGAGAGAGAAAGAGAATGAGGGACTGTACTGGCTACAATCAATGTACTAGCACATACTAGCATCATTATTTTATCACTGTAATCACACGCCTTATAATTCTAGCTGCATATTGTGTTAGGTGTGACACACAGTCCTGGTTGAGATAAAAACACATCTTGATCACACAATCATGTAGTATTTCACATCACATGTTGTTGGTCCAGTCCTCAGAAGACTATTTAAACATATCAGTTTACAAGACACAGTAACAAGACTGTTGTGCATCAGTGATTCCTTTCCCTAACGACAGGCCAGATTGTTGATCTGCCTCCCACAGGCCAGGAGTCTGGATAATCTGAAATAACATTAAAAGAGTGGATTATCTTTTAGTTTGCCCATGGTGCCAAGGATTTCTATTTACTATTATATTGGTTCAGTCATAACAATTACTTATTTTGGAACTGCTACACAACAATTTTGAAATTTCTTTTGACAGGAGCGAAATGTAGCGGTAACAATTTCATAAATAATTTTGTTCCAAAATAAGTGATTATTATCAATTAAATATGTGTAAAAAGAACAGATTAGTTGAGGTATAGAACAGGCACTGGCAGCACCTGCAATTATCTCAGACTGAACTGATAAAACTAGCCCATAGATGAGTGCTTCAACCCCCTTTCCCCTCAACTTTCCTGACAACTGTTTCCCTTAAAAAAATAAATTAACAAAATTTGTACACATTAAATATCCCATTATAATTTTTCAGTTCATTAGTTCAAAATTAGTAAAGAAAACACAGAGATTTAAATCTTCAGTAAAAACATATATCAGTAACTATAATTGGAACAAAACAAATTACAGAATAATTTCTATTCATGATTCATATTAAATTTGTTAAATAAAGAAGGACAGGTTGAGTCTGCCACTCTGATTTCAAATCAAAATACCACCCTACCCAATACCCCCCTTCTTGTTCCTGAGGTCAGTTTATGATTCACATCTCCCCTTTTTTGAGGGCCCTTATGGTCTAGGTCCTACCTTTTCTACTAATTCTTCAAATGCACATTGTACACCTTCTTTTGTCTTTGCGCTGGCTTCAATAAAAAGTGTTCTGTGTTTCCTGGCAAATTTTAAGCCTTCTTCCCTGCTAATTTCTCGTCCTTCCTTAAATAGGAAATAATTAAGAAATAACAAAAATAGTAAAGTTACACGCTTATGTATTTACAGTAACTACTAGTAGTATCCTATTCTTGTATAAAATAAATTATAATAGTATTTACAGTATATATAGTATCATCACTATCTTTAAACATCAATAATATATAAATATTATATTATGTACATTGAGCAAAAAATATAAATACTCTTCAATAAAGAGTGTCTATGATAACACTTCGTACATAATTAAAGCAATATATAAGAAATATGGATAATGATGCAAAACAATTCTTTAATACAATCATAGTTTAACATTTCCCATTTTACTTACCTTGTCAATCTTATTTCCTACCACCATTTTTATTAAATCATGCTTTGTAGCAAAAGTTTCTAATTCACTCAACCAGTTATCTAACCTCTGGAAAGTCTGTTTGTTGGCAACATCATACACTGTAATAATAATAATAATAATAATAATAATAATAATAATAATATACAACATTTTTAAGAACATTTTTCTATGCATCTATCTTTTAGCTCTTTTTGTCTCTTACTACCAGGATTATACCATTCTACCCATGATATCCTTATTTGATATCCAACAACTCTAAGACCCTTTCGGTTTATGTGGATTGGCCCAACTTTGCAGGGACTCTCACAATCAGCTTAACTGAATGACATGCCTCCTCTCATTTCCAACGCACTTAGAATGGGTTCCCACTGGTTTAGATCGATCCATCTGGATCGACCCAACTCCATGGGGGTTCACGCTAAATTGCTGTTAGCTTCCGAGAGCCGAGTGGGCACAAAAGTTAATTACCCCCTTACAGATTTTAGTAGGCGGGACAGAAATTTAAGCCGGTAAGCTGACAGCAATCTAGTGAGACTCCCCAGGGAGATAGATCGATCTAAATATCTGTGGGAATGGTCTCAAACTGATTTCATGCATGGAGAGTCCCTGCAGAGTTGGATCAATCTATGTAGGCAGATGGTGTCTGTGGGAATGGAGTCCCTGAATTTCCATGCAAATACCTAATATAACCCCCTGTGCTCCTCTGTAGTAGCTGGGTGTCAGGGTCCTAAACCTCTCCTGGCCTGCAGTATCCTGGATAGAAATTACAGTGATAAACTACATGATAAATTGTGTAACAACATTTGACCAGTGATCTACTATAATAAGTAACAGCATCATTTCTTTGTCAGTGCAACTTTTCACAGATTCCTTATTGATGTCAAAATATACAGGGGACAACATGGTTACATCCCACTATGCAACATGGTGATATGGCAAGCAATCTCTTTATATTTTTAGGTGCAAAATGGTTTTACTGTGGTAAGATGAAGTATTGTAACAGTTGTTGTTTGACTTTCAACACTGAAATAACTTTTCTTTTTTTCAAATTAGGAAGAAAATGAACTCCTTTACATTTTATCTCTTTTGAGCAGTTTTACTATTTACTGGTACATAACATCCTATTTTCGTTTGAAGATAATTATTATTTTCATTACTAGTACTCACCCAAATAGCTAATTTTGCTTTATTTCCATCTACTGACAATGTCTTCACTTTGAAGTCAACACCTAAAAACAATTTATTATTATAATTAAAACTTTAAAATCCATGTAATCTTCGCTCACAAGTACTACTACTACTACTACTACTACTACTACTACTACTACTACTACTACTACTACTAATTATTATTATTATTATTCAAATCACAATGAAAATAAAAAATGTTACAATAATGAATGTATAAACAATTAAATTAACAAATGAGTTAATAAATGCAATTTTCTCAACAAATTAAATAGGTTATATCTTGGTGATTTTAAGGAAAATATGCTGAAATTATTACGGAAATTCATTTAATACACTGCATGATTTTAAACATATAGATAAAGTAAGTTACAAACCTATTGTTGCTGCTTGCTCTGGGTCAAATGTATCATCTGTGAATCTCAATAATAAACTGAAACAGAAACATGGGGATTACCAAATATACACATATTATATACTGTGTACAGTAACACATCACATTTTAAGACTCCAAATTTCTTCTACCACAAACTAACTTGACCCCATTGCTACTTTGTATAATCAAAACAAATTTAACGGTAAACAAAGCATTCCACGATGTATATGCATGCATGCAGGGGCAGATCCAAGATTATTTGAAGGGTGGGGGGTCTGCGGAGTGGGTTCAGGGCCTGTATTGGTGTTTCAGAAGGCAAACAGTGCCACTTAGTATAGTTACGAATTAAAATTCAGCTATTCAAAATTCTTATTTTAAGATGGGGGCCATTGAAGTGATTTTTTTCAGAAATTGAATTGGGGGGGGGGGGGGGGGGGGGGGAGGGCCCCCCCACCCCCCCCCCAAATCCCCCC